>JAJJMA010201164.1:15799-48089 GCA_023529015.1 Papaver nudicaule | reverse complement strand
ATACCCTAGTCTATTGGTCCTCGTCGCTTTGCCCCTACAGCTTAGCAAATTCGTGATAAGGCGCCCTCCTTTTGGAAGACTGTGACGATCCCAACTTGTCTGTTATTCCTGGTACTGTCGGGCTTCCTTTTCTTGATGACCAAAGGCTTCGTTTGGGTCGTGATCATCGTTGAATGCATACTCCTCTTCGAATAGTTGGTCCTTGGGTTGCAAGGTTTAGAAAATCTCGGTCTCAGCCTGGTAACCTTGTTCCTCGTTTGATGAAAGATCTTCCGCCTAGTTATCAAGACTTCGTTCCTTGGCGTTTTAATCCAACACCTTCTCGGGTACGATCCTTCGTTCTTATTACCGTTTACTCCCTTCCTCTTTCGTTGGTACACGAAAGAGGAAGGTTAGTGATGAAACATTGACAACTACTAGCAACAAATCGGTTGGAGTTGCTCCTTCGTCGAAGGTATGGGTATTTTTAGCGTCCTTCATGTGTATGCTTGGTTATTCCCCCGTGCCCATGTCTTTGACGAGTAACTACTTTTATGTGTAAAGCCAAATACCCGTAACATGAAGAAAAGGTCTGGTGAATCTCGAGAAGTTAGTTGTGCGCCCGAGGTTGCAACTGGAGTTGGTGAGCCTGAAGAATCTTTTGCCTCCAAGGTGAGTGTGAAAGCTGAGGAGAGCTTTGAGGATGTGTCTTCTGGGCACCGTAGTGATGTTGAGGCTATTATTCACGGCCTCTTTCCTTCCTCTGAGGTCACTGCTTCCCAAAGTCCCGTGGTTGTGAATATTGTTGATGACGCTGATTTCAGGATAGTCAATACCCTGAATTCTCTTCTGCTATTGAAACGTATAAATATATGAAGATTGCAGCTGAGCTTGTAGCGTTTGGTGATTGTGATATCAAAACGCCTGGTTCTCTTGGATTGGTTGGAGGGCTGAGTGTTGAAGTGTCTCCTCTTTCTTTTGCTGTTGTGAAGCCCATGGATTGGTCTGAGTTTTGCAAGAAGGATCTTGCCTCGTCTTCGGATGCTCATGTGGATGTCGTTGAGGATCGGGTAGCAGAGCTTCGGGCAGAAGTTGACGCAGTTACTTTCTTGGTGGTCGAGTATAGACGTGTTGCCGAAGAAGAGGATGTTGTTGCCGAGAATGTCCTCTTGAAGGATCAACTTCGTGATTTTGATCAAAGCTCGAGACGCAGTTACTTCCAAAGCTCGAGAAGAGGATGTTGTTGCCGAGAATGTCCTCTTGAAGGATCAACTTCGTGATTTTGATGCTAAGGTGTCCCAAGATGTGGTTCTTCATTCTGAAGAGTTAAGTCGTGCTTATGCTCGTTCAGCTGCCATATCTGTTAACGAAGCTTTTGCTGGGGCCGAAGCTCACTTTTCGAGTATTGTGTTCCCGAGGATGGATATTCCTAAGCTTTAGATGTTATATGTTTGAGAAAGATGTTGTATTTCTTTCCCTAAAACTCTCATGTTTCCACCAGTCCCTTGTCTTCAACTAGAAGAGGTGTTAGAAACTCTGGAAAAAGTCAAAGCGTGTGTCCAACAACTCTCATGTTTCCACCAATCCCATGTCTTCAACTAAAAGGTGTTAGAAACTATGCAGTGATACAAAAATCCGTGACACACACTAAAAGGAAATGGGTTCCACGAAAAAGTGATTTGCTTCAGCATGGTACGAAATATGTTTCTGTAAATCATAAAACCTCTCCAAAAGGATCTCAAAAATTCTCAAAACAAGAAGAAGAAATGAACATTTTCTTAATAGATATAAAAATGTTATATCTAAAATGAGATTAGCGATTAAGAATTCTGGATATACCCAGAAAAAAGGAAACAATAATATTTGCAAGGATTCTACAATTATTGGTATGAATTCCAAGGATTGCAATATCCCAAAAGGTTCCACTTAAAGAATATCGAATGTTGTTCACTCATGTCCTCCAAGTGAACAATATTTGTGTGGGGGCAGTGTAGTGTATATTCATACTCATTGTTTATACCGAATCGATCAAAGACAAATGTTTTTTTCTCTTGCTTAAAAGCAATCTTTGTCTTAAAAGAAAGACCTCTTATTTTCGGTTTCCACTTAATGAAATATGCATCTCATTAATTGTATTCTTAATGGAGTATCTTTTGAAAAAAGGGCCTAGTGTATCTCATGATACCTGCCTAAAAGGATATATATATATATCTCCTATCTTCATGAATAGATAGTACTCTTCACTCCTTGAGAGAAGAAATGTCTATTTTCTGTTGCGATTCACACAAAGGTGATGAGGTCTGGACTCTCTTATTTCCTAGCAAGAAGATCAGGTTTGGCTCAACTGAAGGAGAATCTAGCACCTCATGTGAGAATCAGTCAGAAACATCTCCAGGAAATCCACCTTCAAATCAAGTTGGAGAAATCATCAACTGCGTACTCTCTGTTAGGACATTGTCCGGTCAAACCCACTAGCGTTGGTATGTCAAGCTAGTTGTCAGTTTTAGGTTTCAAAACACAATTATTGATTTAGCCTACTCAAGGTTTACTTCGGGTTAGGATAGAGGTAGTAGAGTTTAAAGTCGATCTCCACCCCTTGAAGATGAAGATGAAAAACACACGAAGACATCATCAAGGACTTCATCAACAAAGGTTAGTAAAGATTGAATTTTCCTTGAACTCTTGTTATTCTTATCTCTATCTATCGAAGTAATGAACTCACTATGTGGAACAATGCTTATGACGGTGAAATTACATCATTGTATATTAACCCGAGGAGATTTGGTCCATATGATCATAGTGAGGGCAACCTTTGACCTTTGAGTAGGTCTCCGTGTTATAGTGAATGGAAATACGAATTCAACGCTTCAAGAATCACTTAATTCCGTTGTATAACGAAGAAGTTATGAGTGATTTATTGAAACTGAAAAGCGTGGCTAAAAGCTGAATTCGGGAAAAGGAGTAAGGAAGCTTCTGGAATCTTCTGGAACTTTCTGGAACGCTTTTCAAAAGCGTTGGGGTTCGCGAACCGCCACTCGGGATTTATGATTATAGTTTCATGTCGTGTTTCTGAGGTCCATCTCCTGGCTTTGATGGCCCACTTTCACACCTGTGTTGTGGTCCGTTTTGATTAGAGTTTTGCTACAATTATCTTTAGTAGAATATCTCATAATCAAGGGATAAGGTTATCCTTTCACAATTGTTATGAAACCAACTCTTAAATGAGGTAGTTATAATCTATCAAACTCTTGTTAGATAAACACTACTTGGTTTCTACAATAGAAAGGTGACTAGATTCATTGTGTGCAAGTTAAGTAACGGGGCGTGTTTACACGGTCACTAGCTAACTTGTTGCACAAGGAATCTTAGCTTTATCCTTAAGCAACCATCACTATAAATAAGCATACATGTAGCTTAACAAACCATCCCTGCTGGTGTGTGTGCTACATAAGGTTGTTCTCTGCTATTTCTGTTCTTCACGAACAAGGTGAGAATTACATAAGACTTTACTTAGGGATTGTAAAGCCAAGTTTGACTATCTTTCTTCTCTAGATAGTTCTGAACTTGTATCCAGGTAGACCATTATAATCCTTGTCTATTCTATGGTCCTTCTCTCCTGCAATAAGGCCATTCAAGGATTATAGGTTGTAAAACCAGGATTGATAGATTCGATCTATATTGTACATCAACTTAGGTTGTTTTACATATAGGTTAGAGATTCTGCAAGATATCTCTAGGTTCTCTAGTTGTCCTTGCAAGAATACAATTAGGTCGTCACGGTTCTCGTGCAAACCCTAATTGTGTGCTTTTGATACCTGACCTTGTGAACGGTTCCTCAAAGCACGAAACAAGTTTTCCAAAACCTTGATTATATCTAAAGGGAAAATTGTTTTTTACGTATTCTCTATCGAAAGACGGTTTGAGTACAAAAAGCCTTTGACAGTGGTCAAAGCAATTCCTAGGCCTGTAAAGGACGTCAGCTGGGGGAATCAAGTGCATGACGATCTGTGGGGGATCCAGAGACGTAAGGAGTAAAACAGTAGTTGATTCGCTTGGAGGGTGGAATCGGTCTCTTCTACATTCCAATCCGAAGTCTGATAGTAGATTAGTGCTTGTAGACAGTTAATACTGTGTGGTGTTCAAACTGGACGAGGTCCCGGGGTTTTTCTGCTGGATTGCAGTTTCCTCGTTAACAAAACTTCTGGTGTCTTGTGTGCTTTACCTTCCGGATTTATATCTCTGATTATATATTAAAGCGACACAAGTCTTACGTTATTCATATCCTGACGTTGATTCCAAATCTTGAATAAAGATTTACATAGACTTGTCTTTGTAGGAATTGATCACTTGTGATCACAACTCAGGTTATACAGATTTGGATATTGAAATTCAATTTGTCCATATCTGACCATAAGACTCACGAGCCAAAACGAAAAGTTGGTAGTATTTCGGTACCCCTCCTTTTTCACTCTCGCATGGAGATTGTCGTCAATGAAGTGAGAAATGTTGATAAAGAACTTAAAAAAAGTGTTAAGACCTTAAATGAAGGCATCATCAACATCAATAATAGAGTCTCCTCTTTCGAAAAAGACTGGGATTCATATATGAATCAACCATATGAAGAGTTTTCTGCAAAAGATGTCAAACCATCAATTGCAACTTGATATTTCTATCAATGTTCTACTATTTGATGTATTTGATCTGATGATCATCTATCAATAAATTAATTAGTATGAATAAAATTATGAGTTTTTCACTTCCCTGTTCATAATGTTTGATAGATGTGTTTGCAATGAATGTGTGTGTTTTATTCCATATAAAAATTGCAAAGTACAGGGTTTGTCAAGATTTCTCCGTCTTGCTTATGCAAGTTGAAAGATGGGAATTAATAATCTTGACCATGACCTCCTTATGATGGTGCCTGTCAATTTTTGTTATATATTGCTTTTACAGGTAATGTAAGAATTGAAATTGTAAGGAGGGTAATAGTTTATGAACGAGGCATAAATGCTATTTTAGCATGTGTAGATGAACTAGTGGTTTTAGTCAGATTCTCTTCGAGAAATATTTTAAAATCACAACCATTGGGGGAGAGTTCGCTTTGAACTTGCGCTGAACTTCCATATTCTTCTGGGGAAAGTGGTTGTGGAATTTAGGGAAATTATTGTTGTTCTCATGATAAGCATTTTGCTTATCGAATCGAGGCAATTGATTTTCGGATCAATTTCCTGACATTGTAGAAGATGATATCTCTCAATGTCGAAATGAGGTAATTGATTACTCGTCATTTCCCTAACAAGTGCATATTGATCTCTGATCAATTTCACTTGTTGAAATTGAAAGGTAACCAATACATTTCGGTTCCCTAACAAGTGTATCTATTTCCAATCGATTTCACTTGTTGAAATCCTAAGGTAACCAATACATATCGGTTCCCTAACAAGTGTATCGATTTCACTTGTTCAAACTCTAAGGTGATCAATACATTTTGGTCCCCTAACAAGTGTATTGGTTTCTAATCGATTTCACTTGTTGAAATTCATAGGTAATTGATACTCCTCAATTTTCCTAACAAGTGTATTGATTACTAATCAATTTCACTTGTTGAAATTCCAAGGGAATGGATGTCTATCGTATCCCTAGCAAGTGTATTGATAACTCATCAATTACACTTGAGGTGATTGAATACTCTTCAATTTCCTGATTTTAATGGACATAGTGTCTATTATTATTATCAAAATGAGAGGTGAATTGACTCCCAATCAATTCTTCCTAACAAAACCCTGTGTTTTTGTTTAAATGTGTATGTTCTCTTGATGAATACTTCATCTCTTACAGGTTGGAACGAGTAATTTTAAACTCGAATGGCATATCTCCATTCTCATTTCGTTGATCCTTTGTCAATTTATGTGACAAAAAGGGGGAGAAATGTTGGCAGCTTGAACTATCATTCTACCATGCTTTTAGCAAGGGGGAGAAGTATTATGACTACGTTATAAGAAAAATGCCATTATGTGTTGTAATGATAAAGAGAGTTGAAGCTATGATCAAGGGGGAGTAACATACTCAATCAATTAACTCATGGATTGATATCCAAGCTTACATCTAGGGGGAGTAAGTGAGTTATTGATGTTTACCTTCAACAAGGTACTCTATAATGATTTTACAGGTACAAGTTGAAGATGAATATGTTCAAGCTCTTAAAAGGATTTGAAGACTAGAATTAAGTTCTTAATTTTATATTTTTAATGTAAATCCTTTTGTAAAGAGTTTTGTCACTAAATTTGACAAAGGGGGAGATTGTTAGAGCATGCTCGGTCAAACCCACCAGGCATTGGTATGTCAAGCTTGGTTGTCATAATTTAGTGTTCAAAACTCGTACACTTGAACATGTCTACTAATAGTCAGACTTCACTAGGTTAGAACTTTAGGTAGACGATGGCTGGTAAGTCTGGAAGACTGATCAAGAACTGAAGACGAATGAAGAATAAATGACAATATTCTCCTTCAGCAAAAAGGTTAGTCCTTCTAGACACAATGATTCAAGTGGTCCTCAGCTCTAAGCTGAATGATTACACTAATCGAAGCTTTTGACTGTTAGTATTCGACAGTGTCTATGAACTCTCTTTTCTTGAGTTCCATGACCAGAAAACATTTATATATGGAGTCTTCTTCTTATACTCCATCATTGCTTTCCTTGAACCAATTCAATACAAGCTTTTAGGAGCTTTGTATTATGAATAGTAATTCATGGTGAATGACTTTATGGAGTTTATCTTCATTACCTGAATGCCTGCATCAATATTAATAAGAGTTTTCTAACTCGACTATACCGAGCATTTAGAGAGCTAGTGATTGTACACTTAGCTACAAAGCCAGTTTCTAATTTTATATAGACTAGAGATCAATCACCATGCAAAGGAATTGATTACCATTGCTAGGTATCCATTTCCAGTGTTTGGATTCGATTCCCTTAATTGTGGTAATCAATCTACTTCCAATGGTTAGGTATCGATGTCCACCGTTTAGATTCGATTCCCTTAATTGGTAATCAATCAACTTACGTCTGAATCGATTACCATATGGTGGATTCAATCTCCCTTAAGTTAGGAATGGATTTCTGCTTTTAGAAATCGATCTCCTAATGGTAGTAGATCGAACACCAAGCCAAAAATCAATTTAGAACACATGTGGAATGCAATGCATGAATTTTTAATCAATCCACTCAAGTGTGTATCGATTTCACTAATGTTTAATCAATTCACTTTAAGAAGTGTATCAATTTCCCTAAGTTAGATTCAATACACTTAACACAAGGAATCGATCACTCTAAATGAAATCGATCTCCTTAACCACATTTCATTGCTTGCACTTGCAAATGGAATGTGAAAGACTATTCATCAATCATACTTGTGCTTCAATGATTTCATTCTTGAAAGTATGATTTGGTTCAACATGGTCATGAACTTGTGCATTCATGTAAGAGTTCATTATATGACACAATAAGACAAACCTTCGACTTGCGACAATGTTATATTGCTTAGCTTAATTCGAAGAAGTCCAAGCCTTTTATCTATATCATTCCTATTGGAATCTAGATTCATGTTAACGACAACATTCAAAGCTTATGTTGTCATCATGTTAACTTTGGAAAAAGTACTTTGATACTATGGCAATTCCGGTATTGTCCCAGAAACCGAGAGCCATGTAGAACCGATTTCTAGGAACAGTTCTCACTAGAGTATCAAGTAAATCAATGCTGCAATAAATGAAACATTGTTTTCATTTATGTTTTTCAGCATTTGAAATCAAAGATAATTAAGTCCGCATTAAATGCCTTTGAGGTTTCGGACCTTGCCTTTGCCAAACACGCCTTAGTCGAAACACTATAAAAGGTGATTTACATTCCTCCTTCAAGCTTTGTCCTTCTAACATTTCAATTTGTTAGAACACCAATTTAAAGTTCTTCGAGATTTATCTCGTTGCTAACAAAGTTGAGATTGGCTTCAAATTGGACCAAGGAGCCTAGGACCTATCATATTGATAGAGATCCGATCATCTTCATATCTATATAGATCACCTTGTTTATTCTATGTCAATTCTCTTCTGATATCATTGACACTCAAAGTGTGTTTATGGAGCTAGACGTTCGATCGACCTGGGTTTGTAAGCGAAATGTTGTTTTCGTATGCCAAACAGATAGACTCTAGAAGTGGAATCAAGTTGTTTATTTGGATTGTTTATCTTGCATAGTTTCTTGAATTTCATCAAAAATACCTATGTATCCATTTAAGGACTTGATATTCTCTGGGACAAGAACAAGAAAGTGTATTAATTACACATAAGAAACTTGTTCAGAATTAAGCAGTTAATTAATTAATATAAACATAATAGGCTTGATTTGGTATCAAAACCAACACATTTAATTTGTGATAAATTGGGTTGAGTACCATTATTGAATCTACGGGTTTTGTTCTTTACCGTATTGATTCATTGTCTCAGAAGGAAACATAATCGTCCGATTAGAGGTCGGGTGGCGATAGTCCTCACGAAGTACTGTGAAGCAACTCTTGAATTGGACGTTCAAGGGATTACATGTGCGGGATCACTTTTGTGATTGGAGACGCAGGTATACTGGAGGGAAGCAGTTGATTGTCGTTAATTGGATCAAGTGTTTTATCCATCGTGACTGAAGTCTGATAGTAGGCGTGTATGGTGTATTAATTCTTAAGAGTATTCATTTTGGTCTGGACGAGGTCCCGGGGTTCTTCTGCTGGATTGCAGTTTCCTCGTTAACAAAATCTTGTGTGTGATTTATATTTGCATTATATTTGTTTATTCATTTATATTGTAAATCACTGTATGTTAACAATCTTTTTTGTAACTTGTACCCGCTTTGAGTGAATCAATCAGTACAAAAAGAGACTTTGATAAATCAATCTTATTTCCGCTAAGATTGTCCAAAGTTATATCTATAGGTTGTTGGGATAAAGGATTTGGTGGTGTACTCGGTACCCTCATACCCTTTCAGAATGCCTGTGTTATGAACAAGGAATTTATCCGATCTATCATTTTTACATTCAAGGTTGCTAATGTTCTTTCTAAATCACTGAACATTGAATACTATTACTAGTGTTCCATTGTATGGACTAGTATTAGATTTCTTAACTTAGAAATAAATCACCAATATAAGAAATTAAATCCTAAGTACTAGGTATCGATATCCAATGTTAGACATCGATCTCTCTATATTGGAATTGATTGGTGATGAAAGGAATCGATTAATAATGCCTCATATCGATTTCCTATGCTAGAAATCGATTTATCCTCGTGGAAATCGATGTTTAATGCTAGGAAACGATGAATGTGTGTGAGTATAAAATCTGCGTAGGTACTTTATACTCGACAACCATTAGATATATGAGTCTAAACTATGGTCTTAGTTTCATTAAACGATATCAATAGGATTCGTACGAAGATAAGAACAGTATCGAGATGGACAAACAATAGTAATAACATAATAACAAATAATGCATAACTGGAACTTGGATTTCTCTGGATATCAGTACATGGAAATGATGCTTAGAGGCCTGATGAGATACTAACCTAATCTCTCTCACACACCTTAAGGTTACACCAAAGTTCCAACCCCTACAATGGACCTCGAACTCGCCTTATATAGGCCGAGTCGAAAGTGGATTACAGCTAATAGGACAAACTACTCAATCGTGGGGATGTCAGATCCTGTCGAGTAAGGTGGTGCCTTCGGGGTGCCATCCCGAGGATATTTACTATTAGTAGATTCTCCTTCGAGCTTAGCCTGTCTTTTCCCCAAAGTCTTCAGTATCCCGAGCATTACACTCATTCGTCTCCTCCTTTTAGGTATGGGTTACTTCTCTTGAATTCTTGAGTACTTCGAGCATCGCCTCTTATGGGACTCCCTTATGGTGATGTTGACACGTGTACTCATGGCATTTTACCCTCTACAGTTTGCCTCTTTCCTTTCCTTGTATCGAAGATGCTTGGGAAGGAAATTTCTTCTTCGTCATCCCCTTCTCGCCACCTCCCCCACTAGTCGCCAGGTGTGACGTTTCATGACACGTTCTGCATGTTCCCGAGATTTTAGCTACCTTTTGACCTTCCAACTGGTAGCGCCGGTTTCCCTCTACTATTTAAGTTTTATTTTCTCCCTTTAAACGTTTCATGAACGTTCTCCCTTTAGCCTTTTCGTACTCTTTTTCCTTAGCTCCGGCGTTTTGCTCCTCCCGAAAACCCTGAAATTTTATCTTCTGATCAAGCACTTCTTAGGTGACATTTGGTGGTACCCTTTGTTTTGTTCTGCCTATTATCCTTTAAAGACAACTCTTTTTCCTCTTTTATCACCTTTCAGACCCCTTAGCCATTCTGACCTCTGCAACTTCCGGCGCCGGCAGGTCTTGCTTTCCTCATTTTTGTTTCTTTTTATGGCTTCTCCTTCTAAAGTCGATGTTCTTGTCTCAATGATGAAGAATTTGGGCTTTAAATCCGATTCTTTTGTTATAACGGTCGTTGATGCTCCCAGTGGTCGGCTGACTCCAGAACTGGTCGAAGAGTTTAAGTGTGGCGAGGATAAGCTCTTAGTTACGTTCCATCAGATTTCTGTTGGGTTGATTCCTCCTTTCTATCGGCCATCCAACCCTTTACTCCTTGAGATCCTCTGCTCCTTACCTAGTCCTCGTGGGATATGCAACTTACTTGCAGTTCGATTCAACTAATCAATGAATGGATTGCCCGTTCCGAAGATAATTCTGAAGCTGGTTCCACGGCGAAGTTCTATTTTACCGTAGAGATGTTCTTCTAACATTACGAGCCCTTTCTAACGCTAAATAACGAGGCAGCTCCTTGGGGCGTTTGTTTCAGAACCGTGAAAGGGAAGGCGAACATAATCCCAGGGTCTCTAGATTACTCGATGGACGAGGAATGGTACTCAGAACCTGTGTTGCTTGCTGGCCCCATTCTCCGAGGCTGGAAAGATGCATGCCTCTTTTTTCCTCGGACGCAGTTCGAAGAAGGCCACTGGTTCCCGACTCAGCATCTGTTTACCATTCACTTCTCTGACGAGGAGAATGAGCTATCTCGTCAAGTTTTAGGAAAAGGGTAGGCCGTTTATGAGGATGTTTCAAAAAACTTAAAGCGTCCCCGTGCAGGAGAGGAGACTATGAATCAGGTAACAAATACCAACTGTCCTGAGATGCGTTTTTGTTTTGGAGTATGAATACTTGCCTCTATTTGTTTCCTGAGAAAGACGGATCTTCTCCTACAGGGAAATGCTGCACCTGTGAAAGCTTTAAGTTTGGACGATGATTTAATGGTTTTTGAGTTCGAAGAGAGGAGGGAAGAGGTCGTGAAGCCTCGTAAGAAGGTTGTGTGTAAGAAGTCTACAAAGGCGGCTTTATCGACTCAACACAGAGTAACTACGAAGCCATTGAGAGAAAGTGCGAGGATACATCTCTCTGATAAGTTACCACCTTTGGAGGCTGTTAATATACCACCTAGTATTAATGCCTCCGAGAAGACTGCTGCCCCTGTGCCGAGTGGCATTATATCGAGCATACCTGCCCCGGCTTCTACTGCCTCTGCCATGGCTGTTGCTACTGTGGCGACTACTGCCTCAGTCGAAGCCCCAGCTATACCTTCGGGGAAGGTTGTTCCTATGGTTGATGTCCTGCTTCCTCGAAAGGATGGTTCGACTAGCGACATTGATCTTCGAAAGAATATAGTTCTTAGTTATCCTCGCAGTTCGAAATTTCCGCCTGCTCCAAGCTTTGCCGGTAAACACATTCAACCGTATACTGCCAAGAGATTTAAAGAAGTGCTTCGAGAGAATCACAATCTTTGTGAGTTTGCCATGGAAGTTTCGTCCCGCTTCAAGTCCCATGCATATGATCCATTGCAGCATCCTCTTGACCATGAATTCTGCAAGAAGTTTGGCGATGTGATCGGAGGTGACTGCCTCAGAGTGGAGTATGATCTTCGTCATCCCCCTTTGTCGTACGAGGAGAATCTGGCTATGCTTCAGATGGTAATCTGTTTTTCTTCGAGATTTTGTCGTCGTACTCTGAGTTTGGCTAAAAATTGGCATGCTTTTGTATATTTGACTAGGGCGATCACCATGCATCTGGCTTCTTAGCTTACTCCTTTGGCTTGTTTGGTGAGGCTGAGTATTTTGAGCGAAAGTTTCTTCGAATGCAAGAAGAACTTGCTGCAGAAAAGCTCGTAGCGCACGTGAAAAAATGAAACAAATATGTATGAATTTGTTATCTTATGATTCTGATGTTCTTCGTAATTTTGTGCTGAGAAAATTCTTGTTACCATTATTTTCTAAAAAGGAGAGTTAGAGGAAGGGGAGAAAAAACTCTGCGAAGCTAAACTGGCTTTTAATACTTATTCCTAAGAGGGTCGTAAGTCTACCCATATTGCTTGTGATGGTGATGGGAGCCATCGAGGTGAAATCGAGAAGCTTGTGAGAGAATGGAATAAGGCTTGGGATGATCAGGACTACTATAAGAGAAAGAGACCCGAAGCTGAGAATCTCTTTACCGAGGAGAAGAGAAAAAGGATAAAAGCTGAGCATTTACTTGAGGAAGAGAAGAATAAAAATCAAAAGAGTGACCGAGAGATGCACTTTTTTCAGCTGGATGTGACTCACTTGACGCAAGAGCGAGATTCTGCTCACAAGGAGAGATCGATTAGTGCGTCTGACAGGGTGGTGATTGAGAAGTTAAAGCAAGATATCAGGAATTTAAAAGTTCAAGTGGCAGCTTTGAAGAATGCCAAAAAGAGCTAACTTCGGAGAATGACGGTTTGAAGGGGGGCTGTAATGAGGTGAGCAAGGATCTTGCGAAGGCTAAAACCTCGAAAGACCACCTTTCTCGGATGGTAGATGAATATCGACTAGAGCTTGCCAAGTTGGGATGAGTCTCAACTGAAGACATTAGGAAGAGAGCTACCCAACCTCGTTTTACTCAAAATGAAGTTACTGAATATATGGTTGTTAAAGAAAGTAGGATACTTTCCCTTTTCACCTTTTTTGTTGTGTTCTTAGAATATAAAGTTGGGTATCTCAGCTCCTCTTGTGCTTGTTTTTTGTTTTTGCAGGTATCGAAGCTAATTTGTTAAAGAAGGTTGCAGATGCCGAAGCCGCAAGAGATGACAGCGCCAATCAATTGGTGTTTGAGTCCGATCGGAAGTTGGAGTTTGAGAGGAAAGTTGAGCAATTATCGAAGGAGTTGGCCGAAGAACGTCGACTTCGAATTGCTGATGCGAACAGACATTCTCGAGAGCTGGAGGCTGAACGCAAACGTCGCTCGGAGGACGCGAAGAGGAGTACCGAGGATATAACTTCTGAGCGAGATTTTCGTCTTAAGTGTCAAGAAAATTTGAGGAATATTGTTAACGCTTTCGCTATCATCCGCCCTCATATAAAACATGGAGAAGCTGCTAGAGAATTGCTCTCTCGATCAGCGTTGACTACTTCCCTGGCTACGAGTATGGCATGTCGAAAACATGGTCGGTCTCTTTTTAGGGCTATTGGTATTCTCCCAGCTATGGAGTCTTCGGTGCGGATAACTCTGACGTGGAACTCCCAGGTGATGCAGATTTGCTTCCTCACGAGGTTTTTGTAAGGATGGCTACGGAAGAATTACGAATAAGAGGGGTTCCAGGGGATGTGTCCGAAGACCAAGGCTCTTTCGATGGTGATGATGATGATGATTTTGATGATGGCAATTCGGGGGTTTCGAAGGTCATCCCGAAGATCATTCGAAAGACTGTCCCGAGAGCGATGCCGAAGCAGAAACTAGGAGTGGAGCTGATGATGTTATGCAGGATGTCGAGTCAGTTGATCATGGAGAATCCGGTAAAGGAAATACTGGTGGCGGTAAGAATGTTGTTTTTGACGCCAGTTATAAGGAAAATAGCTATTTGTTTCGAGAATCCTCAGCAAGGTACAGTGACGAAGAGGGTGAAGAGAATGCAGAGCCCATGAGGGAAGACACCCCTTTGAAAGAAGATCGCTCCGGCTTTCGAACTTATGAAAGGGACCTGGAAATTAAAGAGGATCTCTGGGATGAGATGAAGATTTTTCCTACCCCTTGCCATGATGATATGTCTATTGGATTCTCTGCTGAGACCTAGCAGCGAGTCTTTTTGCCTTTGGTCTTTGTTTTCTGAATAGATTTTCTTTGTTGCTTATCATCCATATATGTGTCTGCTAGCTATTTTGAATATAAAAATAAAAGGAAAGTTTTTTTTTTTTAAAAGTTTTTTTTTTTTTTTTTTGCATTTTGTTTCCTGCCAAGGAACTTCGTAATCAGGCACAAAGTTGACCTCGCAATATTCTAGGCTCCTAAGGCTACTTAAGGTGCAACTCCAGGGCTTACTTCGATGTGGGAGATAGTAAACCAAGCTAGTGGGGACTTACGGATCACCCTTCCCAATGGCTTTCAGATACTTGCCTGTTTTAAAGCAAACACTAGCTATCGAGGCCATAGGTACCCGTTTTGCCTCAGTATATTGGGTGGATATCGATGATACTAGGTTTCTTCCGAGAGAACATGGTGGTGTTCTGATAATCCATTCATCCCAATTAAAGTAAGGAACTTATGGTAGGTAACTGCTATGTTTTGCCTCGGTAATAAAGTATCACAATGGGGCAGTGTCGGTCAAGGGTGGAGATTAGACATGGTACTATTCTCTTATCGCGGCCTAGAATTCGACCCATCTGTTCTCGGCAGCCCCTCCTCGAGGCTGTGTTTTGATTTTTTTTTAGAGGAGGTCCCTTGGCTGCGTAACCTGCTTACCCTTCCCATGAATGTAAGTAGATTAGATGCCTCGGGGTTCCATCTACCTCTAAAGGTGGATGTTAATCCCATTTATCGTCCCCTCGACGCCTCAAAAGAGAGGTCCTCATGGTCTTATGGTAGTGGCTTCAAATGCATCATTGGCTTATATAGCTTAAGTGCGGAGTACCCACCGCTAACAGGGTATCTTGTGGGTAGAGGATTGTGCCATATAGCTCGTAGGGCCCTTACGGCTTATATGAACATCAGCTATGTGCCTGCTATTCGAGGACTTTTTATTTTTGGCATCTGGGCCTTGGCGTCAAGGCCTTTTTTAATTTGATTTGCGTCAAGGCATTTGGAGGAAATGTGGCATCATGGCCTGTTTGTTTATATGGCGTTAAAGCCTGGGGAGATGTGTCTATTCAGGTAGGACTTTTGCCTATCAAGTAGGATCTGGAGTTTGAATCGAGGTACAATATGCCGAGAAGTGAAATAGTTTGTAATATAACAGATCAAGTTGTTTCCTTATTTTTATTATTTTTTTTCATACTGATATTGTAGTGCTTCACTTACATATAAAGTTCTAATTAAGGTGCTTCAGGTTCTTTCCTTCGACTGGGGTGCTTAGTTTTTGACCTTCGAGATTAATCAGGCTGTAGGTAGCGTTTTCGAGCGCCTTTTCGATCACATATGACCCGACCCAGAATTGCTCCTTCGGAGTATCCTTTCCCTCGCTACTCGAGCTTGGTTTGTTCGTTGATCCGTTAAGTATTAGTATCTTACTACTTGCTACAAGGAATTGCTCCATGTTTTCGGAGCAATGACCCTTGCCCTTGTGGACAGGTCGTGTGCCCAGTTTGCAGGTTGTGGGGTTTCTCACGGTGGTGCCGGCCATTCCTGCCTCGACTTCAGCGATGAACTCCTTTATGCAGGACTCTGTTATTTTTGGGTGCTTGGCTTGATTTGGAGGATCCTGCCTTGGAAGCTCCTTTCGTTGAACATCAATCTCGTTGCATATACGGGCCTCAGTTGGATCACCTATTATTTCTGCGATTCTGAGTGGTGTTGGGAATCAGATTCTTCTATGAAGTGTGGAAGCTACTCCCATGATACTATGTATCCAAGGTCTTCCCACAATGGCGTTGTAAGGAGAGTCTATGTCGACCACGCAAAATGATGTTGGTAGCTCCAGCTTTCCTATATGGATTGTTAAATATAGCTCTCCCCTTGGCATCGAAGGCTTTCCATTGAAACCATAAACGTTGTACGATGAGGGTACCAAAGCAGCATTCTTTCCAAACAGCTTATCATATGTTCTCCCAAAGAGGATGTCGACAGAGCTTCCCGGGTCTACCAGTATTCTAGACATGTCCTACTCCTCGATATGTAGTGTGATAACCAGTGGGTCATTGTGCAACCCTCTCTCGTCAGGGATATCTGCTGCGGAAAAGAAGACTGGTTGTCTCTGCCATTCCTCGAGGTGCCCTTTTGCGGCTACACTCAATATCTCCTTTCCTTCAAGGTCTCTTTTATGAATTCTCTCTATATGGATACCTTCGAAGTTTCACCCGCAGATGTCAGCATGAACTATTGAATTGCATTCATTGAATCTTGGAATGTTTCGGTCGATTGTTATTACACGCCTCTTGTTTTTCTTCTTTTGGCTGCGGCTGGCTTGGGGGTGGTTTTGGTAGCTCTAGGAGATGCTTTAATTTTCCCTTTATAATGAAGAAGTAGATTTGGTCCTGTGCCATGACGCAGTCTTCTGTGGTGTGCCCACAGAATTTATGGAATTGGCAGTAGTCTCTAGAGTTTCGAGTATGCTTTGGATGGTTTCCCCTGCTCTTTGGGTATCTTATCTCGCTTACTGACTCGGAGTTTTCAATGCTTCGGAGAGCATCCTCGATGGGGACACACAGCTTTGGCAACTTTCTGTCCTGAAATGCAGGATATCCCGATCTCGGCACACTAAATTTTCTACCTCCCTCGTGTCCTCTGTGAGTGCTATTGCCTTCGTACTCTCTTCAAGAATCACTTCATCTGTTGTCATTATACTTTATGTTATCAATATATCTCCCATCGCCAAATTTTCCTTCGTTTCCATATCTCCCATTATCATTTTGCCTTTCCCTTTTCGAAAAATCTCCCCCTTGATTATTCATAGCGTGATCTCGCTCTTCTAACGATAAGTTGTTTATCGAGTGTACTTGTTTCGAGACTGTTTCCTTACCCTGGATTGCTTGTTCTTTGATTTCCTCCAACGTGATCATCTCCTTTTGGTATTTTCGGAGATCTTGTAATGTTTCTACATTTTTTGAAAAGAGTCTGTCGTACAATGGGTGGTTTTTGTCGAGTGCATTTAAGTATGATCGTACTTTGTCCTTCTCCGGGGCCCCATTTCCTACTTCCACGCACTGTGCAGTCCACCTTTCTGTCAAGCTTTTGATGGATTCTTCAGGTTTGATCCTGATACTAAACAATTTCTCCACTCCTGGCTTTGATGAGTTGTTGTATAAAAAATGAAGTATGAATACTTTGGCCAGTTCCTCGAAATATGATATTGAGCTGGTTGTCAGACTATCGTACCAGGCCAACGCTTCTCCCTTCAAACTGAAAGGAAAATATTTGCAAAGCACCTCGTTTCTGTCCGCCCATGCAAGGAATACCATCAGGTACATTTTAATGTGTAGTGTCGGATTCCCCGTCTCGTCGAAGATTGATGTGAAAACTGGCATAGTGCACTTGACTGGTCTGGCCTTGGCGAGGAGTTCGGAGCTTAGTGGCGAACGGTTGACGTCATTAATTGATTGAGTCGGCTTTACCTTATTATTCGATTGAATCCTATTGTCGAAGATCTCCGCTCGAAGCGACTTGATTTGCTCCATCATGACTTGTTGCAACGCCTGTGTCTCGGCATCCTTCCTTGCCTGCTCATTTTCGTATACTAGGTGTATGCTATTTCCCTTTGGACGGATGCTTGGTTCAGTTTTCTTGCTCGAAACCGTTATTCCGTGGCCCTTGGAGTGCCTGTTTTCATTGGTGTTGTTTCTCGACACAGAGTGCCCTCTGGATTGTGATATGGTGTATGGGCATGAGTGTCTCACTGTTTCCCTTGTAGTTCGACGCTGATTTCTCTGCAGCTTTTTTGTTTGCCTCGGCTAATTGCTTTTTTAGTTTCCTTATTCTCTTGTTCTTTCGAATTAACTTTCTGAATTGTGCAGCCCTTAAAGTTTCTTCTTCGGTTGGTTGATGCGTTTGGAGCCTCCCGGGTGGAGAGAATGATATCGTAGTGCAATTGTTTATTCCGAGCTGAATAAACTCTCTATGAGTTCTCTCTTATAACTCCCGGTGGAGAGGATGATATCATAGTGCAGTACTGATAATCTCACCAGCACATTAAACCCATTAATCTGCTTCATGTCGACATCGTCTCGAATTCCTCGACATCAGAACCCGATCTCTCAATGGTACATGGTGAAGAGTTAACAGAGACGCATCCTCATGGATTTCCTCTTAAAGATACGACTCGACATCCGAGTCTTAATGAAAATCTCAGGAATATCAAAGCTCTAGGTCTGTCCAGAGCTCTCTGAGAAGCATACAACAGCCTAAACAGGCTTAAACAGACCACACCCTAAGCTCAGGATGGTCTAGCATACCATGGATAAACACGCCATGACTTCAAGTATGTTGTAGCGTAAGCACGCACACCGCAACCAAGGCGGCATAGCCAGGATGCACCAGCTGTAACAAAGTTTGCCTTGGCCAAAGCCAAGGCCGTGGCCACCAAAGCCACGGAGCCATGACTCATAGCGCCATACAATTTGGCCTTGGCCAAAGGCCAAGGCCGTGGCAACCAAAGCCACGGCGCCATGACTCATGGCGCCATACAAGTTGGCCTTGGCCAAAGGCCAAGGTCGTGGCAACCAAAGCCACGGCGCCATGAATCATGACGCCATACAAGTTGGCCTTGGCCAAAGGCCAAGGTCGTTGCTGTTGTGCCCTCTCTCCACGGCCACGGTCTCCTCGGCCACTGTCTCCTCGGCCATGTCTCCACGACCATGCCTCCTCGGCCACAGTCTCCTTGGCCATGGCGCCACGAGTTCCTAGCCTGTTGGCCGAGGCTGCTGCTATGCATCCAATACTCGTGTCTTTTAGCGCTACACCCATATTGGCCATAGAGTCATAGCCACACGAAGCTGTTCAAACTCAACACAACCATGCAATATCTGCATACCACTCGAGATATCAAAACATCACACGGAGGGATAACTTTAGGGGTATTGGTCTGGCGGTCTACAACAGTTGAAAGAAACTGATGGAGATAGTGGACAGTTACGAGAAGATGGCGCGAGTGGACATGTTCTACACAACTCAGGCAGTTACAGAAACCAACTCATGTCCTCCACTCCCCCACTCATCCACGACTTCCACCTTCTCTGTCGAGAGATCAGGGTGAGTTCAAAACTATAAATAGAGGCCTCCTCTATCTTCCAAGAAAAGAACATCTTTCAGAAACAACCAGATATTCAGAACACCTGAATAAACCAGACCCTCAGAAGTAAACACACCTGAGCAACCTAACATACTTCTAGCCTTGGAGATTTCCAGTCACTTTCACGACGGAGATCTTGAACTCTTACACCCAAAACACATCCTCAACCTGATCTCAAGTTTCTTCGTTGTTTCCCTCCCTAGATCAACCTCTATCCTCTCTGTGACCGAAGAAAGACGTGAACGACCATTGACTTTGTTTAGGCTCGTCTTGTTCGACTTTGATCTCGAACACTACGAAAGTACCCAGAGACGGTGCATTGTTTTTCCAGGTAAAAACAGTTGGCGACCACAGTGGGAGATCATTCTCTCGGTTCCAGAAAACTTTCTCAAAGATGGTTGAACTTAGGTCGGGATCAGATACCAAAAACCCCAACTCTTCAACTAATGGTGTTGTAGCCTCTAATACAGCACCTACCAACCCACTTGCATCCGGCGATACACCCAATGTACCTGTTACCCAAGATGCTTCCCCTTTAATACATATCATCTCGGCTGTCCCCATCACCCCGATAACTCCTAATGCTCCAACCCACACCTCTGAGAAGAACCCTTCCTCCAAGACTAAGGTCGGCGCTACCACCGAGAAAGGAAAAGGAGTGTCAGGAGCATTAACTATGGATGAGTTGGCCAAACGTCAAGATGTCCTCGCGGAAAGCCAAAAAAAGATGTTCGACACGCAACTAGGGATCCTGGATTGTCTCTAAACTCTAACCTCGAAGCTGTCGAGTTCACCGGTCAAGGGAACCCCTGAGGCAGCCGCTACAGGCGCCTACTCGTCCGTCATCCACATCCGAGGTGATGAAGCACCTCCTGCTCCAGAAGAATCAATCTCGCCAAAGAGAAGGACAACCATCCCGCTACGTCACGGCAGGCGACTTGGAAAAGCTACTACGAAATCGAGAAAGAAAGGTGGCGCTACCTATCCACCAACACCGGCCACCGTACCCGCACGAAGTACAGAGAAGGCCCTGCCATGGAAGTGACGCATCCAAAACGCACTAATTCAGCTCCGGGGACCCCGAACAAGAACATGAACCAAGGAGGGCCGCAACAACCGGAGATGCGGAGGCAAAAAGCCAGACCAGAGATACCAGGCTACCCGTTTCCCATAGAGGAGGTACTAGAGTTGCTGGACACTTGGATCCAGGACGGGGCAATCGAACTCCCTCCGATATAACAACCTCCTACAGCCGAAGAGGTAGCAAGCCTAAGGTGGAGTCCGGGGAATTGCACCTAGGAAACGAAGGAGTATACCAAGATCCTCTACCCGTTCGAAGCATTCACATTCCCTGAGGAACCGGTGAACAAGAGAATGGAGGAGATAATTTACCAACTATGCGAGACCCTCTACCTCTCGAAACCACAGCGGAAAGACATGTTCACAGCACTCAACACGGTAGTATCGGGAAAATGCCTACCCTTCAAGGAAGTCAATGAGCAGACAATGTCCAAGCAGGGGAAGCCAACAGATGGACAAGGCTGGGGACTCCTAACAATCGCCCGCCTCTCTCATGATGAACTCTCGAAGACACTCATCGACCCGGGATCCCCAGTGAACATCATCTCAGCCAAGAATCTCAGAGCCGCTAACATCCCTCGTAGCGGAGCCATCCATGCCCCTACCATCATCAAAGGTCCTGACGGGTCGAAGTACGCACTTACGGGTGGATCGACCTTCCCGTCGAAATCACCACGATCCCAACCATAGCGGAGTTTTACATTGTTAAGGGAGTCGTCAAGAACGACATGGTGCTGGGACGCCCATGGATCTACAACAACCAGGAAACACTTCCTCTGGAGTTCATGGAGCGGTTTGTACAAAAGAGCAGAATCGCAAAGGCAGTAGCCACGCCTGCACAACCCAAGGGAGTCAATGAGGACCCCCTCAACCAAGAAGTTACTTCGTCCACCCCTCTTTTATGTGATAGCACACATTCACCGAGTCACTGGGGACTCACCACGAGGAGAGCCACTCGAGAGGAAAACCCTGGAAACCCACAAGAGGGGAGCATCGACACCACCGAGTACTGAGACTCAGAAAATTCCCGGAGCCCCCACTGGCAGAGCCTGCACTTAGTACGACAACCTTGCCCGGCATTGGAGCTCTGCGAAACGATCCTTGTCTACTGAGCCCTCCATGAAACTACAAAAGACTTGCCTCGCCTGCACCAGCGCTACGGAGAGGGCCAAACCCCTAAGAAGTGAAGAGGCTTGTAATGCCAACGGCGACATCAACATCATCAACGAGCAGTACAACAACAACTTACCTTCCGTGAGTACCATCACCGAAGGGAATTAGAGGAAGAGTCCAGCTACAGAGGTGACACACCCAGAGCATACGACTTCAAGCTCGCTTTGGAAACTTCAGGTGACAGTATGGGTCGAAGCGGATCACGACGCCCACAAGCTACGACACCACGAGTGATGGCGCCACAAGTCACGGCGCTGCAACTATTAGAAAGGGGTAAATCAAGCTTGTAGTACCCATGGCAACAAAGGACTTACCAACAAACACTGAAGGGACGGACAGCTCCATCATCACTATGAGAATGACGACGAGACATGGGGACTTCAAGAGTTACCACTGCAGCCAGCCAGGAACTCCGGGGTTAGACTCTCAAGACAAACCTGAACACAAGCATGTCCACCAATCCAACTCTGCTACTCTATCGAGAGAAACCCCTTGGAGAACCAAGAGGAGGAGGCGCATCTCTATCTTGTCCACACCCACCTCCCTATCCAAAAGACCCCTCTCTCATGGGATGCTCCTTACTGGAGGAAGTTCAGACTTCAAACTGTCGAAGCCGCAGGGTGATCAACCACGACCGTCCCTGTCTTGCTAGAGAAAGATCCAAGAAGTAAGGATTGAAGAAGCTCGTGATAACATGAGACCTGTTAACAAACCAGATAACAGGGTATTGACACAATACAACTCGAAGGGTCCTGAACAAGAATGTGACTCAGGCACAAGATGCAGATCTCCAACAACAACCGTGGGGAGTACGAGGACTGAAGCCTATACAGGATTCCCAGACTCATCATCTTCGACGAAGTACTGGAGCTATTAGACGTCCGAATAAGGATGGAACAACCGGATTACCCCGACCCGATGATTCTCAACAACTAGAGAGAACGCTCTGCCTACTCATCTTCGAAAGGCCAATGAACATGTGTCTACACGAGGAAAGGCGAACCCAATGAGAGACACTGATAAGATATCAGAAAATATGGCTGAGGACTCCTCGCCACCGCCGCTCTTCACTCCACCAAGTACCGATAGCAATACCGGCTGCCACGACCCAAAGGAAAACGTGAAGTACAACAGATACTCCCTTGTCTCTACCAAAGCGCTTCATCATCATGGAAGAGCCTACTCGACCAGAGATATCCATACAACATGGGACTACCCGCTACAGATCTCTCGAAGGAAGGGAGAGCCAAGAGAAGAACTTTAATCAACACCGACATCACTACCGATGCCTCTACAGAAGCCTCAAAGCCACCAGGATTCATATCTTCGCAGGATCCTTCTGGTAACAACACCATCAAGTCTTCGTCTTTTGAGCAAGCAGTATCATGGTGGTGGCGCTCCTCTCCGCTATCACTAGCAACGAGTCTCCGACATCCTTAGGTGGCAACCCAGATCCAAAAAGAGGACAGAGTGGAGTACTCCAAGCGCAAGGACTTCAAAAGATGTGCCAATAGATGGAGAATGGGAATGACTTCCTACGTGTTCACTTAAGGTTCTACCACAACATGCTGGAAGAGACAATCATCTCTACGGAATCAGAGTTAAAACTTCTGGAGTAAGCGATGTGCGAGCAAATACGGGGATTCAAGGTATTTGTCTCACTAGACCTTCCCAAGTTTCAAATTCTAGAATACCTTCCACCACGAAATATTCCCATAGCCTCACACCTTCCACCAAGACTATCTCCGTGACTCCGCATTCGAGGAACCATGAAACACCTTTAAAACAAAATCCCTCAGAGCTACAAAACAGAAAATTACCTTCCCCAGAAGATATCTCTTACAACAAGAAGTTCACCAAACCTTAGCCCCACAAGATGTTTTCACCACCATATACCTCTGTGACTCCACAGAATGTCCTCCCAGTCTTCATTAACTCTCTGGATCAACACTATTGCCTACAACCTCAGCGTTAGATTTACCAATCAAGTACGGTAAACCATCTTGTGGAGAATTTATTTTATTATGGGTCTCCATGGAGCAAACCTACTCTGGAGACAAACAAAGACGTGCTCACGACTACATACCAAGTTCGATGTACGATAACCTTCACGAAAACGAGCAACGCGGAAGATCAGTAAGAGATCTGAATGTGAATTTTGGATAACATCTTCCTATAGGTGTATAATGTTATGTGAAAAAATTTCGTGGCAATCCAATCCGTGGATCAAGAGATATGGTGCCAACATTACAGCACACCGAAGTAAGTGAACAGAACTTACATACGAAACCAAAACAGTTGCTGCAGAAAGCTCGTGAGGAGTTCTTGGGTAAAATTTATACATAAACTCCGTTTTAATGTCTACAACTTTGTGGTAAAATTTCATACAATAACTCCATGTGGTTTGAGAAATATGGCGTGACCATTGGGGAAAACAAGAGCTGTCAGAATTTCCTGCGCCAGCACATCGCGAAGAAACAACCGGTTTGAGAAATCCACAAGGGATTTTGGAAAGATTTTCGAACACAATTTTTCTCTGTATGTCTCCCAACACATACTAAAATTCGTACCAATCCAGCAAGGGTATTGGGAGATACGACACAAACACTACAGCACACGCGAAATGCGCAATCAGGAATCATGTGCAAGACCACGTCGAGTACTACGGAAAATCTACGAGGAGCCTCGAAGATATTTTTGGACACAATACTTACCTGGATGTCTACTACCATGTGTAAAATTTCGTTATGATACAACCAGTGAGTTAAGATATATGACGCAAACATCAGGAGACACGCAAGACGCGAACTGTCGGAGTTTACAACTAATAGACTATGGTGCAAAGCTCATAGCGCCAACATCCACGGCGCTACCAAGTCCATGGAGCCACACCTCATGGCACCACATCTCATGGAGCAACACCTCATGCCGCCACATCTCATGGAGCAACACCTCATAGCACCAACATCCTCCTAGAACTTCACTACTCAGTAAAGACGGCGACGTAAACATCTTCGTCAAGTAGTTCGCCTATTTTGACTCCAACACCCTCCTCAACGACTGGGGACTTGGCACAATCATCGTGCTTTGGGGGGGAGTCTCTGTAAAAGGGATACCGAGACGGGATGACACATGCTCTACACCAAAACAGAAGACGTTCAGATCCACACCAAGAAAAAAAAAAGAATACGATCGACTCCCCTGGTATCTCTCTACCAACTGTTGCTGCCGGTTACCACTGGATTGGTCATTGTCTCGTAAAGCATCGGTGCTCCACCTCACTCAACACTACGGATTCAACTCTGAACACCAATGGACGCGTCTTGCTGGTGGAGACGATCAAGGAGAAACAAGGACTTGATCACGACAAGAAGGAGGAAAAGTTCTCTGCTAAAACGGGTAAAACCTCTCCCTTCTTTTTATTTTCTTGGCTAAGACCTAGCCTATGTATGTATTCACATACATGACACTGGGGACCTCACTAAGCATAGTGTCCCCTTCTCTAGAAAAGTCACGGCGCCGCAAGAGCTTGTGGCGCCACAAAGGTCGTGGCCCATGAAACCTATGGCGCCACGAATAACTTAAAAAAAAAAACGAATTTAGGGTTTCGCGCCCTGGCCACGGCCACACCCATACGCCCACTTAGCTTACATGGCGCCATGGCCATGATGTTGTGACCATGGCCCCTTGCTTGTCTCGGCCATCGTGATGCCAACTACGGCACCACCCATCTCGTCCCCCTAACAAAAAAAAAAAGGGGCTTCATCCAACTACACTTGCATGTTTTCACACGCATAGTCTCATTCTCAGCTTTACATCATAGCTACATTAGAATATTAGCTCGATATAATCTCTACTAGCATTGAATAGAAAGCCTTGAGAAAATTGAGGTTGCCATCACCATCCGAGTGCTTAGTGTGAAACATTATTGTTCCACACTAACCAGGAGACATTCTGTAGATGGTGAAAAAATGAAGAAGGGATAAAATCGTAATTCTCCTTATGTTATGCCTTTCCAAGAAGCGATTGCCTACTCAGGCAGATCTCTATAGCTCTACGAGTTCCCTCTTATAGCCTCCCGGGTGGAGAGAATGATATCGTAGTGCAATTGCCTATTCAAGCACATCTATATAGCTCAGAATGCAACCCGTTCTACGAGCTGAATAAACTCTCTATGAGTTCTCTCTTATAACTCCCGGTGGAGAGGATGATATCATAGTGCAGTACTGATAATCTCACCAACGCATTAAACCCATTGATCTGCTTCATGTCGACATCGTCTCGAATTCCTCGACATCAGAACCAGATCTCTCAATGGTACATGGTGAAGAGTTAACAGAGACGCATCCTCATGGATTTCCTCTTAAAGATACGACTCGACATCCGAGTCTTAATGAAAATCTCAGGAATATCGAAGCTCTAGGCATGTCCAGAGCTCTCTGAGAAGCATACAACAGCCTAAACAGGCTTAAACAGACCACGCCCTAAGCTCAGGATGGTCTAGCATACCATGGATAAACACGCCATGACTTCAAGTATGTTGTAGCGTAAGCACGCACACCTCAACCAAGGCGGCATAGCCAGGATGCACCAGCTGCAACAAAGTTGGCCTTGGCCACCAAAGCCACGGCGCCATGACTCATGGCGCCATACAAGTTGGCCTTGGCCAAAGGCCAAGGCCGTGGCAACCAAAGCCACGGCGCCATGACTCATGGCGCCACACAAGTTGGCCTTGGCCAATGGCCAAGGTCATGGCAACCAAAGTCACGGCGCCATGAATCATGCCGCCATACAAGTTGGCCTTAGCCAAAGGCCAAGGTCGTTGCTGTTGTGCCCTCTCTCCACGGCCACGGTCTCCTGGACCACGGTCTCCTCGGCCACGGTCTCCTCGGCCATGTCTCCACGGCCATGCCTCCTCGGCCACGGTCTCCTTGTCCATGGCGCCACGAGTTCCTAGCCTGTTGGCCGAGGCTGCTGCTATGCATCCAATACTCGTGTCTTTTAGCGCCACACCCATATTGGCCACAGAGTCATAGCCACACGAAGCTGTTCAAACTCAACACAACCATGCAATATCTGCATACCACTCGAGATATCAAAACATCACACGGGGGGATAACTTTAGGGGTATTGGTCTGGCGGTCTACGGCAGTTGAAAGAAACTGATGGAGATAGTGGACAGTTACGAGAAGATGGCGCGAGTGGACATGTTCTACAAAACTCAGGCAGTTACAGAAACCAACTCATGCCCTCCACTCCCCCACTCTTCCACGACTTCCACCTTCTCTGTCGAGAGATCAGGGTGAGTTCAAAACTATAAATAGAGGCCTCCTCTATCTTCCAAGAAAAGAACATCTTTCAGAAACAACCAGATATTCAGAACACCTGAATAAACCAGAGCCTCAGAAGTAAACACACCTGAGAAACCTAACATACTTCTAGCCTTGGAGATTTCCAGTCACTTTTCACGACGGAGATCTTGAACTCTTACACCCAAAACATCCTCAACCTGATCTCAAGTTTCTTCGATGTTTCCCTCCCTAGATCAACCTCTATCCTCTCTGTGACTGAAGCAAGACGTGAACGGCCATTGACTAGGTTTAGGCTCGTCTTGTTCGACTTTGATCTCGAACACTACGAAAGTACCCAGAGACGGTGCATTGTTTTTCCAGGTAAAAACAATATCCAACAGACCAGTGATAATCTTTATCTTATTAACACATTGAGAATCGTTAGATGGACCACAGAATATATTTTCGTGATAACCAACTCCAACTAAGAGATAAGGAGTCAGATTTTAACCCAAGTGAAAATCCCAGAGAATATTCACTTGGGACGGTTCGCAAACCGTCCATCTGAATCACAGCCAAAAGCATCGATTTTGAGGTTCACGTAGGGTACGCGTACAAAATAACACTTTGGAACTCAGGAGTTTTTCCTAAGTCACTGTTCACGAACGGTTCGGGAACCGTCGACATTCAGATTAGGGTTTAACTTGGATCCGCTGGAAGTTCTGGGCTTAACCAGTACTTAGACGTGTTAGACGTCCTCAACTATAATCAACTGGACTCTTGCTCAAGAGTACTCCTTTAGATTCACCCATATCCAACAAGTGATTTGCAAGCAAACCATTGCAATGGACAAATGGCATCGAATCTATCTCATGCATTCTTGTAAACTTAGTATTCGCGGGAACAAATACCAACATAACACATGGTCATGTAGACAAGAACACGATCTCAATCGCTATTAATATCACTACTAAAGTTGCCGACTATTTCGAAAGATAAAGAAAGTAGAATAGAACAATTTCCGTAAAAGTCATAACTCTTACTAACCTTTTGTCGATGAAGAATAAATGATGTCTTCTTTGTCTTCACAGTCTTCGTCTTCAAGGTCTCTACTACTTAGTTTATATCCCAATTCTGAAATCTAAACTCTAGTAGGCTAAATCAAGAATTGTGTTTTGACACCTAAAACTGACAACCAGCTTGACATACCAACGCTAGTGGGTTTGACCAGACAATGCCCTAACAATCTCCCCCTTTGTCAATTTTAGTGACAAAACCAATTTACATATGGATTCAAAAGATATACAATTAAGTACTAACCAGATGTATCTTGATTTCTTGAATCCTTCAACTTCTCCCTTGAGTCTTGATATGTTCATTAAACTCTTGTTGATGAATCCGTAGACAACAATTTCAACATATCCAGCTCAAACAACCACAAAGGTACGCTCAAGCTTACATGGATTAATATGCTAATCCCACATTTTGTTTGTGCAAAGAGTATGAATCTGAGCAAACTTTAAAGTCCGTGTATCAAAACTTTTAAAGTGATTCTACTAATTCCTGATATGAAGCTTCTTCTCAGCTTTAATTACTCCCCCTTACTTGATACTTTGTAAAAGCACAACAAGTAAGCACATGATGTTCTCCCCCTATGGTTATGAACCACAAGAACAAGAACCATATGTATTCTCCCCCTATTTGTCACAAAAATATGACAAAGTAGTTCGAGACTAGGGTTTCATAAACCTATAAGGATAGGTTAAGCTAAGTACTCACATACCATGTTTAAGATGACATAACTAGGAAATCAGAACAATGATCTCTAAGTTGATTCATCTTTGGAGAAATATAGACACACCTTTCTCCTTATATTCCACAACCACGCTCCCCAAAAAGATTTGTTATTAAGCGCAAGTTCAAGTTAAGAACTCTCCCCCATGTGGTGTTATTCAATAAATAACAACTTACAAAGTCTAACATGGACAAAACAATTTTAATGTTATCCAGTATTCCTTTGTTTAAAACAAAAGTCATAGACTTTGTTTGCAAGTTGTATATTTAAGAACTTAAAACCAAGTTGAGTTAGAGAAACATGAAGGATACATATTCATATTCAAGGATTTCACAACCTTTGAACAAATGAATATTAACTTGATCAATGTTAATGACATACCTCTATGTAATCTCCAACCGGGTTTGTGCCCTATTCTTGTGCTTTACCTCACCATATCAATTGAAAGGGCACTTCACGGTGAGGTCGCCCAAACACAATCAAGTTGTGTCAGGGTGAACAATTTCTTGTTCACCTTTGGTGGTCAAAACAGGATTTCCTACATTACTGGGTTTTTCACCAGAAGTGGCCTTCGGCTTAGAGTTCTTTGTCTTACATTTTTTCCTGTTTTTCATCAGTAACCCAAGCATCTCATGATGTGATATCATCATACCAAGCATTTTTTGGTTAAATGACACAATATTTTTCATGAATTCTCTTTGGATGGCCTCACTAGGCTGATCATTCCCTTTGGCATTTATTGCTCTACCAATATTCTTTGGTATCCACTTTTGAGTGGTCTTAGGAGCAGTAGGATCTTTCTTCCCATCTTTCTCAACAAGATTACTTGAGAGAGAATTGGATAGACCATTCTTTTGCAAGTTAGTCGATCTCCAATTGGGAACATCAGATCTAGTCTTCGCATTTACAAAGTGTTCCTTTCTATGACGATTAAGAGAGAACTTTGTAGAGCGTTTATAGGCAGAACTCAGTTTATCATGATACTAATTTTTATGCCTAAAGGATGGACGTTCACAGCCTGCATGAAGATGATTATCCTTGTTGTTCGATCTAGATTTGATCTCCAACACACTTGCATCATTACAAATGTTGGCTTTTTCGTTCCTTTTACGGAATCTGCATCTTCTTTCCAAGTGACCTTTATTACCACAATAAAAGCAATGTTTAGTAACAAAAGGAGTGGGATGCTCATTGTTACCTGGATATTGTCGAGATTGAAAGGCTTTGTTCTTTTTATCCTTAACTTGTGGTAGAGGTATTTCACTTTCGGAATTTGTAGTAGCCTTCGGTTGAGAAGAATCTTTAGCCGTGACAAATTTCACCTCTTTGTTAATACTTGGAACGTCTATTCCTTTATAGCCCAATCCTCGTGTGTCACGATGATTTTTACTCGCTCCTAACATCAAGGTTAATTTGTCCGAGCTATTGTTGAACTTATTCAACCTTTTCAAACTCAAGTTCTCTTCTTCCAACCTTTTAATCTTTTCATAAGCATTAACTAGATCATTCTTAGATAAATCACCATTCTTAAGATTATCTAGTTTAGCTTGAAGAAGTATTTCTCGATCACAACCTTCAGACATTAGCAATTTGAGACTTCTAATTTCTTCGTTGTGATCGGTTGTACCATTAGTATCAAGTTCCTTTTGCAAGGTAACATTTTGACAACGAAGTCGGTCATATTCAACCTTTTTGCAGAACAAGGACCTCCAAGCTTCTGAAAGTTTTAGATAGCATTCCTTGATAAGATTATTCGTAACAGTATCTTCATAGTACACTTCTTTATCAGAGTCAGAACTTGTGTCCTGATCAGAGTTCCCAGCAACATATGCTACATTATTTGTCTTACACTCTTGATAGACATTTGACATGTCATCAACGATTGCAATGTAAGCTGGATTCTCTTTTGCATCTTTGGTAGGGCATTCAGAGGATTTATGCCCAAAACCAAGACACTTGAAGCACTGAACATTATCATCAACACAATTGAGTGTCTCCAGAGAGGAAGATGATGTATGTCTGGATAAATCCTTTTTCCGTTGTTAAGACGGTGAGAAGAGTTATCCCAATGCTTTATTTGTGATTCACTAGGTTTAGATGTACTAGTACGGTTCACGAACCGTAGGGCAATACCTATCTCTTTTCTCAGGAGATTTCTGACATGTTGTGTGATTAAGGACATAGTAGAGCTTAATTCCTTTTCGAAACGATCATCACACATATCAACCTGGGAAGTGTTGATTTTGTCAGAAGAGGTACTGGGAGGGCTAACGACTTTTAAAGCAATTGATCTATTTTGCTCATGATCAAAGACTTTAAGTTTACTAACAAGGTCACTTCTTGTTATTGTTAAGACGTGTACTTCTTGGATGACATGTTTCTTTGATTCATACCTTGAGGGTAATGACCTCAAAATTTTACACACAATGTCCCTTTCCAGAATAGCTTTTCCTAAGGTGTGACAGGCATTCATTATTTCAGACAATTTGTGGTTAAATTCTTTAAAGGTATCATCCTCAAGCATTCGAAGGTTTTCCCAGTCAGACATAAGGGTTTGAAGCCTTGCATTCTTTTCTGTGGCGTTCCCTTCGAATACGTTCCTTAATATATTCCAAGACTCGTGAGAGGTTTCACATGTGGCCACGTGATGGAAAAGATCAGGTGTTACTGCATGAATGATAGCATTAAGCCCATCATAGTTTTGCTTGGCGGCGAGAGTTTCCACGTCATTATAAGCCGTCATGTCTTTGAGGACAGATACACCATTAACTTCAACAGTTGGTGGTGTATATCCCTTTTTGACATAAACCCAAGTTTTAAAGTCTCGGGCTTGCAAAAACGAAGTCATTGCAGTCTTCCACCATAGGTAGTTTGTGCCATCAAACTTTGGTGGTACGTTACAAGCTCTTACGCTTTGGTCCATAAATCACAAGTCGCGATAAACACAGACAGTTACGTCCTTAATGTGTTTACCGGCTCTGATACCAATTAAAAAAACAGGGGTACCGAAATACAACCAACTTTTCGTTTGGGCTCGTGAGACTTATGGTCAGATCTGGACGATCTCAAAAATCAATATCCAGATCCGTTAACCTGAGTTTGGATCACAAGGATCAGTCCAACGCAAGACAGGGTCTTGGTAAATCCAAGGGATGGATTGAGGACAACGATCAGGTTTATTAATAACGTACTTCTTGTGTTTGCTTTAATTATATAATCAGAGAATATAATGCGGAAAGTAAAGCACACAAGACACCAGAGATTTTTTTAACGAGGAAACTACAACCTGTAGAAAACCTCGGGACCTCGTCCAGATTGAACACCGCACAGTACAAACTGCCTACAAACACTAGCCTACTATAAGACTTCGGTCTGGGATGTTGCAGAGACCAATTCTAACCCTCCAAGCGAACTGGCTACTGTGGCATTCCTTACGTCTCTAGATCCCCCACATATCTTCACGCACTTGATTCCCCTAGCTGACGTCCTTTACAGGCCTAGGAGTTGTTTTAACCGCTGTTAAAGGCTTGTGTCAACAATTCCGGCTTTGCAACTGTTTTTACCTGGAAAAACAATGCACCGTCTCTGGATACTTTCGTAGTGTTCGAGATCAAAGTCGAACAAGATGAGCCTAAACCAAGTCAATGGCCGTTCA
>JAJJMA010201163.1:0-10062 GCA_023529015.1 Papaver nudicaule | reverse complement strand
CAGGAACAATCACCCTACCCGGTGCGTAGCACGGGTTGCCGACTAGTGGAATCTAATTAACCTTATTCTTTGTTTGGTAGTATACCTAATGCTACTAATAACCCATCTCTTTAATTCGACATTAATGGATTATTCTTCTCCACCGTTATCATCATTCATCACCAACAACACAACACTTCATCATCTTAATTAACACATAATCCACATTAGTTTCTTTCAGGATTTTTAATTATTAAGTTGTAAAAGTAAGTTGATTGTGTTGGTAATACTGTAGGATTAAGCTATGATTTGATTTGTATTAGGCATTTGATTTTTTTTCTAGGGCTGGTAACGATTTCTTCTCCCAGCAATAATTATAATCAAGAACGATATTTTTGTCTCCTAACGAATCATCATCAACATGCCCTGACTTTGTGATGTTGAACGTGCATGGACAATGAAGATTCTATATAAACTTTGTTCACAGAAAAAAGAAACGAAAACGAAACTAGTGTGGCTTGGTATAGTACAAATCAAATCACAGTCCTCTTGTTTTGTATGTATCCATCTAAAGTAGATTACTTGATGCTCCAATCCATTCACCTGTAAAGAAGCTATTAACAAATTCTATCCCAAAATCGTAATAATCAACTTAATCAAGACAAAAAAAGTGAGAAAATTTTTGGTTTTCTGTAGAAGATTATACCCAAACACAAAATACAGTCTGCTCAACTGCCACGTGAGCAATAACATGAGCCAACGGATATTAAAAATCTGACGTTTGGCAAGCTTTGTCTAAACATTTTGTCACAGGTAAAAACAAGATTAAACATGATCAACTATGATAATCACCCCAGTTATTTTTACCAATATCTTGAATCTGAACAACATACAATCGGTCTACAGTAGAATCTAAACATTTTGTCATAGGTAAAAACAAGATTAGACATGATCAACCATGACAATCACCCAAGTTATTTTTACCAAAATCTTGAATCTGAACAACATACAATCGGTCTATAGTAGAAACTCGATAATTTAATACTCATAATTTAATAAACTCTTTTAAATAATAATTTTGTCAAGTCCCGACTCGGGGACAACGTGCTAAATTAATAATTCGCTAAAATTATAAGATAATACATTTTTCATTACTCTTGTATGCCCCATGTAAAATATAAATAAATAATTGCTTAAATACTGCATACTAATAGGTCTACACTTAGATCATACATCCAAATATCAATGAGGAGGCTCTAATTAATAAGTTTTGCCGATGGTCTAACTAGTGCATGAACTAATACCATTTATTGATATACTCCGTGTTTGTGAAAACTACCACCAACCCCATACAATATTGGTTATGTTATATACTAGAAAAGAAAGAAAAAAATACTAGAAAACCCCACAAAATGGATCATCTAAGTTACAGAAATCCCATTATTTACTGTTTACCTTATCGGGAATGGACAGGTACAGAAATCCCATCATCATACATCCTCACCCCATCTCATTGATCTCTATAAATATACACTTTCTAAGTTATGTTTGTAGAGTGGAATAAAGAAAAGTAATATATATACATAGAAGAGAGAAATCATAATAATATAGATATATGGCATTAATCAAGTTTTTCTTGGTTTACATGATATTTTACTCTGCAGTATGTAAGGTTATCTTTGGTGGCAGTGGAGTTGCTAAGAAGGACGTGGTGGGATTACCACAGTTGCGGGGCAATGGAATTATCAAACAGGATGGTGAGTTTACAACGGCTGGAGACGGAATTATCAAACAGGATGGTGGGTTTACAACGGCTGGAGACGGAATTATCAAACAGGATGGTGGATTTACAACGGCTGGAGGCGGAATTATCAAACAGAATGGTGGATTTACAACTGCTGGCGACGGAATTACCAAACAGAATGGTGGGTTTACAACCGTTGGCGACGGAATTATCAAACAGGATGGTGGGCCTACACAAGCTGGCGACGGGATTGTCAAGGAGGATGGTAGGTTTACTACGGCTGGCGATGGAATTATCAAGGAAGATGGTAAGGTCGTAAATCTGAAATCCTAAACAAAATTTATGGGGCAGTAAGGACAATAATATATACATATGATGATATGCAATTAATATATGTGTAAGATGGAAGGAAGGAGAAATAGTTTCCTCGTTGTATTAGACTGTACGTGCTAATCAACCGTCTTATATATCAATACCAAAAACAAATAAAGCACTCGTTTAATTATCTCCTTTAATTTTAATCATTTCCGGTTATTTCCAGTGCAAATTTGTACACCTCTCAAATCCGGGGTGACACAATACGGGTGGTCTAATTGGGCCACGTCGCCTATGTGGTTTCTGGTTTTCATTTTTATTTTTAGTTTTTTATGGGAATTAAAATGCTTTTCATATCTCTCATCTCTTCCCAAAAAGAGACCTTTTCTCCATTGAAGCAAGCTTAGAAGGTATCAGCAGAGCAGATACCGATCTCTTCAAATTTCAGAGAGATTTTGATTATGAAAACCAAAAAAAAATAAAAAAAAGTAAACCACCATTAACACATCTTTCTTCTTTCTCCATCCACAATCTTAAACAAGTTTGCAGTAGCAGATACAATTGCTTTGAATTTATAATCAAGTTTTTTTGCATTATTGACTAAATTTCTCAATCACATATCCATGACATAGACTAATGAAATGTTATTTCTCTTTCTTGCCAACCAAAACCAATAGCCTCAATGAAAATAAGTAAAATGATGATTCTGCATCAGCTAATTTTATAGATCCAAGTAAACCCAAAAGAGATCAGTATATCACAAGTTGTGATTCACAATACATGAGATCTAACACAATATAAAGAATTTTTTATCCCAAATCGATGTTAATTATGAAACTAGTTGATCATGTAAATTCAAGAACACCTTTCTTGGTTATTGATTTCCCACCTTACCTAGATTAGTCTAAATCTTCCCCTAAACTCAAACAAAAAGTATTCAGTCATGAAGTATCACCATCAATGGAACAACAATCATCAATTGATTCTCTTTTCACTACGGATGATGAGGGAAAGCTACAATCTAATTAACCATCATTCCTCCTAAACTATCCGATTCCCCAATTCCATTAACATCTCACCTTCCGTCGGTGTAATTTTCCTTCAACTAGCTTGTAAAATTCATAGAACTAGTACCGATAAACCCAGTTCTGTCTATGTCAAATTCCAAGTAAATCTACTTCGATTAAATACATACATGATACATCCGACCAATTTAATCGGTATTGAATTGAAAGAAGAATTTTACGAGAGAGAAAAGGAAAGTAAGGATTTGATGAATAGAGAGAGAGAGAGAGAGATTATGTTTATGGTATGGAAGTTTCTCTGGTGGTGTTGGCCGTGGAGTAGCCTGCAAAGGTGAACCATGTATATCTTGTGTTATGGTTGTGTGCTTGTTTATCTCCTGTCTATATTATTTCTCCGTGTATGGTTCATATCACCAACACCCTTGTGATCCTGTAATTCCGCTGCGCTAGGGGTGCCAATTTCCCCAACAATCACTCCGAATGTATCTTCGTTATTGTTAGGATCACCGGTGGATAAGCCTATTAGGCCATCGCATGGATTAATACGTAAACCATGTACAAAGGTATCACGAGGGAGATTAGTTTTGACAAGCTTATGGTAAGATGAGGATGTTGCGTCAAAATCTATGGCATAACAATCACCGTAGTCCGAGTAATCACAATCCTTATAAGAAGCAAGTACTCCCTCCGTTTCTAAAATATAGGCACAAAAAACATTTTCCTAAAACATAGGAAACTTAATTGAACTAAAAATATTTCACTAGAACTAATTTTTTTTATATGATTGGTTTATTTTTAGTTTCATTAAGCCAATCATATAAAAAAAATTAGTTCTAGTCAAATATTTTTAGTTCAATGAAGTTTCCTATGTTTTAGGAATATGTTTTTTTTGCCTATGTTTTTAATAAGGAAATCAAAGTTATATTTAGTCTAAAGTTAAACTAGGAAATACGTGTGGTTCAAGTTGTGTAAACTTGAGAACCAAGTTTAAAGTCTTGTATAAATACCTTGATATTGAATGAGAATAATAAGATTGAAAGACTTAACCAAAACTCAACATGGTATCAGAGCCTGGTTCAAACCCTAAAACCTAAAAGTCTTCAAACCCCAAACCTAAAAGCCTCGTTTCAAGTCCTACAAGATGGGAGGAGAAGAAGGATCAGGAAAGAAAGTAGAGTCTGATTTGCAGAAGAAGAATCCAGTATATCATCTGGGTTCAAGTGATGGTCCGGGTATTATTATTACCCCGATTGTTTTAAAAGGAACTAACTATGATGAATGGGCTAGAGCCATTAGAAGATCGCTGATAGCCAAGAGAAAGTTTAGCTTTGTTGATGGTGCCATTAAAGAACCTACAGATCCTGAGCAGCTGGAAGAATGGATTGCAGTTCATTCAATGCTGGTTTCTTGGATCAGCAACACACTAGAGCCTTCAATCAGATCGTCGGTGGGAGATTATGATGATGCAAGCCTTCTCTGGACGCACTTGAAGAACAGATTTTGTGTTGTCAGTGGAACACGAATCTGTCAATTGAAAGCTTCTTTGAGTGATTGCAAACAAGGAAAAACAGAAAGTGTAGCTGTCTATTATGGAAGATTGAACAAAATATGGGATGAGCTGGTGACATATATGAAAACACCTAAGTGCAAGTGTGGTCTTTGCACCTGTAATATTGCAACACAGGTGAGTACTCTGAGAGAAGAAGATTTTCTTCATTATTTCTTGATAGGTTTAGACAGTGCGTATAGTTCAGTGCGTGAACAGCTGTTGGCGAGAGATACCTTACCGACCTTTGAGACAGCATACCAAACCATTGTGAATTCTGAACGTCTGAGAATTGGTGATGTAGTTTTGCCAAAAGAAGTACAAGATAATGTTATGGCCTTCAAAGTTCAACATGATCAGCGAGCAACCACCAATACATATGATCCTGCCAAGTATTGTAAACACTGTAATAGAGAAGGACACTCTGATGAGGGGTGTTATAAACTAATTGGTTACCCTGAATGGTGGGGAGATAGACCTCGTGGCAGTGGCTATATTAGAGGAGGCAGGACTGGTGGTAGAGGACGAGGAGGTACTGCATACGGCAGAGGTGGTAGAGGACATGGAAGCAGCAATCAAGTTCGCGCACATAACCTGAATATACCAGCAACTCAGAAGTCAGCTGGTGCAACATCTGCAGATGGATCAGGTTTGGTTGGAGTAACAACAGCACAACTTCAGCAAGTTCTTGAGTTTCTAAACTCAAACAAAAACAATGTTCAACTACAAGGTAAGCCTAATCACTTATCCTGGATTGTGGATTCAGGAGCAACAAATCATGTCACTTGTAACATTGATGACATGATAGAAGTGAAGGATATTACGGCATGTCTAGTTGGCCTGCCAGACGGAAAGTATGCGAACTCTGATAAATTGGAACTGTGATTCTACCTGGTGGTCTGAGGATTGATAATGTTCTTTACGTACCTCAGATAACATGTAACTTGATTTCGGTTGCACAACTGATTGATGAGGTAGTATGTATTGTTCAATTTACTAACAGTTTATGTCTCATACAGGACCGGTGGACGAGGAAGGTGATTGGAGTGGGTGAGAGACAAGGTGGACTATATATTTTTCGTGGTGTGCCTCCTGTTAAAATACTTGCTGTGCGTGGAAACTCATATGAGTTATGGCATCAAAGAATGGGACATCCATCAGAGAAAGTTTTGCAGAAGCTATCATTTGAGAATAGGTTATTAAAACAAAATAATAATGCTTGTGATATTTGCCCTCGAGCAAAACAGCGTAGAAGTAGTTTTCATATTAGTTTGAGTAAAGCCAGTTGTATATTTGAGTTAGTTCATCTGGATTTATGGGGTCCTTACAAGACACCTTCATCTTGTGGAGCTCATTATTTTCTGACAATAGTAGATGATTTTTCAAGAGGTGTGTGGATTTATTTGATCAAAAGTAAAACTGAGGTTGAATTGACATTTCTTAATTTCATTGCTCTTGTGAAACGTCAATTTGGAAAAGAAATCAAAATTGTTAGAAGTGATAATGGAAACAGGGTTATTAGGTGCAAAACCTGCAGAGTTTCCAATGGAGACAAATCATCGTCTTGCTCTGGCAAAGGGGAAGATATTAGAGGATGTGGAGAAATATAGGAGACTAGTTGGTCGTCTGATTTATTTGGCAGTCACCAGACCAGATCTTGCTTACTCAGTACATATTTTGTCGCAATTTATGCATCAACCAAGAATGGAGCATTGGGAAGCTGCTCTTCGTCTGGTTAGATATTTGAAAAAGAATCCTGGACAAGGAATTCTGTTGCGCTCTGATAGTGATCTAAGTTTAAAAGGTTGGTGTGACTCAGATTGGGCAAGTTGTCCATTAACTAGACGGTCATTGACAGGGTGGTTTGTTCTTCTTGGATTTTCACCTGTGTCTTGGAAGACTAAGAAGCAGCATACGGTATCTCGGTCCTCAGCTGAAGCAGAATATAGATCTATGGCGGCAGCTACATGTGAATTGAAATGGTTGAAACAATTACTGGGTGATTTAGGAGTTCATCATACACATGGGATGAATCTCTTTTGTGATAGTCAATCAGCATTATACATTGCTCAGAATCCAGTATTTCATGAACGAACAAAGCATATAGAGGTGGACTGTCACCTTGTCAGAGATGCTATAATAAAGAAGATTATATCACCCTCTTACACTCCTACAACAGTGCAATTGGCAGACATCTTTACAAAATCTCTAGGGAAAGCTCAGTTTAAGTTTCTTTTGTCCAAGATGGGCATTTGTGATCTCCATGCTCCATCTTGAGGGAGGGTAATAAGGAAATCAAAGTTATATTTAGTCTAAAGTTAAACTAGGAAATACGTGTGGTTCAAGTTGTGTAAACTTGAGAACCAAGTTTAAAGTCTTGTATAAATACCTTGATATTGAATGAGAATAATAAGATTGAAAGACTTAACCAAAACTCAACAGTTTTAGAAACGGAGGGAGTAGTACACTAAACTTGTTGTTTTGAACAGCATGGCGATGGTGCATCTTAATAAACTTAGGGTTTTTGAACAGTACATACCAGTGTTTGCACACACACCTGAACCGAGAGACCGATTTGACTGGTAACAGCAAGAGTATATCCATCATAATATCTTCAGGAAGGCTCACCATTGTGCCTTTCTGATTTGTAGCTATTGCAAGATGAACCACAACTGAAGACAAAACAGAGAATTGCTTTCAAAAATCAACCAAAACACGAAAAAAAAAAAAAAAAAAAAAAAAAAAAAAAAGGTCATGAAAGATTTAGACTTGAACTATGGAAGAGAGTTTACCTTTAAGTAATGAACTAGATTTGTGCCCGTGCTACGCACCGGGCATTTCTTTTGCTGTCATTTTTCTTCTTCTTTTTATGGTAATTTTTAATTATTATAATTACTACCATGTCCAAAATAACTGTTTATCTATTTTTTGGGCCAATAACAAAAAGGTCATACTCTCAGTTTTTGTTTTACAAAATGATCATACTCAAGTTTTGAGTTTACAAAACCATCATCAGACATCCGAGGTAACGGAAATAAAAAAAACTGTCGTTTCTTTTCCCCCAAATACCCCTCCAAGTTAACTCAACCTAATCACTTAACTCAACCTTACCAAACCCTGAACCCTGAACAGGAACCCTGAACCCTGAAACTCCCAAAAACCGAAACCCAAACCCAGAACCCCCTTCCACCTGAATTTGAACTCCGCATGCCTGAATCTGAATCTCGTCCGCCTGAATCTGAAACCACGACCTGAAACCCAACAACCACCACACAGTCACCACCTGAACACCCACATGCACCACCAGAAACCCTAAAACTCCCAAATACCACCACCTAAACACCCACAGGCACCACAGGCACCACCTAAACCCCCACAACCACCTGAACTACCCCCACCGCAACCCTAAAACAACAACCACCACCGCAACCCTGAAACAACAACCACCACCGCAACCCTGAAACAACATAATCAAAACAAACCCACGGTGAGTTACAGAGAAACTTCCTTTCCTTCTTCCTGCTGTTTTCACAATCGGTCCTCGTATTGATGAAACTTCATAACAAAAACCATTGTTTTCTTATGGTTTACAGAGCTCAGATCTATCCCAAACTTCAAATCCATTTCATTCTTCAAACCATTCAAAATTAAAATCACACCCTCACACGATTACTTACCTCTTCAATCAGATTTGTAGCGTCTTTGCCTAAACCAGTAGATTCTCACTCGAGATCTACCTCCTAATTACTAAACCAGTGCATCGCCTCATCCTCGGGCCATTTTTCTCACACAGAGAAAACTGAAAATGAAACTGCGGCTAAAGAGAAAGGAAATAAGATGGATATTAGGTTATAGTCCTGGGGTTCGCATCCATCCTTTCATTTTCATCGAGATATAAATCTGCCAATAATATCAGTTAACCCAAGGATATAATCGTAAAAGTCATGAATTCTGGAACTATTGAGGGACAGTGATGACATTTCAGACTCCGACTTAACTCTTAATGGCGGGCCCAACCTGACTTAACGCTGACACTAACGTCCAAATGATCATTTTATAAAGTGTTTGTAACAGTAAGACCCTTTTGTAAATCGGGTGAAAATAGTAGGACTGTTTTGTTATATCTCCCTATTTTTTCAAGTCACGGAAGACTACATTGTTTGAAGGTAATAAATTTCTTGATTGTCTAAATATTTTTTGATAATAAATTTTCAAATTGGTACTTGGTAAATTTTGGTGAAGTTAATGTTTTGTTAACAGGAGTCGACACCCTTGGCCAACCAGCTACCAGCATATATTTCAGTACCTCCAGCTCCGTGGCAACTTTATCAAGAGCCACCATAACTCCGATGCTTCCTACTTACATAACTCTAATGCCTTCTATGCCGTAACTAAGACACCATCATATATATAGACTTTAGTACCTCCCTTTCCAGGAGCAATACAACTTTCTTACACTCCACTGCCTCTCACCCCCATAACCAAGCCACTATTATATATAGATTCTAGTGTCTTCCATTCTCGTGACAATACCATAGTCTTACACTACAGCGCCTCCTACTCCCGTAACCAAACCACCATGCATCATATGCTCATTTGTCTCATGTACTTCTAGCCACCATTTATATTGTCATGTCTCCCATTCATGTCGCCAAACAACCTTCATATACTCTTTCATTGAATATAACATCAATGCGTCCTACTCCTGTAACTAAGCCACCATCGTATACTCATGTATGTCTTGTACCTCCAGCCACCATCGTATACTCATGTATATCTTGTACCTCCACCATTGTATATTGTTGTGCTTTCATTCAACTATATAACACTCAAATGCCTCATATTCCCATAACTAAACCACCATCATATACTCGTGTCTTCCATACTTCCAGCCACCATTGTATAGTGTTGTGTCTCTACCTCATGTAGTTAAGACACATGTATCGGCTCCCTCACCTCATGTAACACGGAAATGTCTCATATTCTGGTAACCAATCCACCATCGGACACCTTTGTATAGCCAAATTTGTTTTGTAGGACAATGTACGACGCTATGGGTCTCTACTTTCCTTTCAACTACAAAGGTTCAGTATGACCACCCAAAACTCAATATATGAACGGATGCAACTACGGGCGCAATTGGTGATGAAACTGTTGTGGATTTACCGGCACAACTATGGGTGCAGTATTTTTCTTTAGATCACACCACACTGCCCTCACATAATATCCAAGGAAAAGAGAGTCATGTTTCCCCGAATTATGAGTTTGCCATGGTTTTCTCTGGCTTTTCTGTGACTTTCACATACGCTCCATGGTGTACCTTCAAAAATGAGTTTCCTTCAATTTGCTCATACTTCCAAATTTTTGCGGTAGTATTGGTCTCGCTCGGCTCCCGTGAATCAAAGTAATCCCGTGTACACAGGTGCCATTCCGAGCTGTCCTGTCTCAAAGTG
>JAJJMA010201162.1:0-11878 GCA_023529015.1 Papaver nudicaule | reverse complement strand
TGTTTCCCTCCCTAGACCAACCTCTATCCTCTCTGTGGCCGAAGCAAGACGGGAACGGCCATCCTTGGTTTAGGCTTGTCTTGTTCGACTTTGATCTCCGAGCACTACGAAAGTACCCAGAGATGGTACATTGTTTTTGCAGGTAAAAACTGTTGGCAACCACAGTGGGAGATCATTCTCTCGGTCCCAGAAGGTCATCTATGAAGAAGCGTCTACCCTGGGAGATGACGGCGCAAGAACCTCACTACAATACAACAATCCACGTCGGGAGCTTTACCGCATACGCCAAATCTGCAAAGGAGGAAGCTACTCTTCTCATCGAAAAACTATGTGAGACCCTCCACTTTTCGAAAGGACATCGTATAGACACGTTCGAGGCCCTCAACCACATTGCTTTCGAAGCCAACCCCAACTCTTCAACTGACGGTGTTGTAGCCTCCAACGCAGCACCTACCAACCCACCTACATCCAGCAATACACTCAACGTGCCCGTTACCCAAGAAACTTCCCCTTCAACACCTATCATCTCGGCTATACCCAACACCCCACTAACGGAGCAGCAGTTGGTGGAGCCTTGCATCAACGGAACGATTCCCGTATACCGAGCCCTCTTAGAGAACCTCCGCTTCCAGACCTTCTCTGAACCCCATGAAGCTGCGAAGAGGTCCGTCACCGCACCCGCTTTGTTGGAAAGAACCAGCACCCGAACGAGAAACGAATCGCCTATGGCCGCACACCGCAAGAGCGACAACCAACCAATCCGAGAAGCCCCTAGAGCCTACACCACCTCTTCTTTCCCCAGGAGGCAGCAGCGAGGTCCACCTCTATAATACCCACGCTGAGGGAGAGGACTCAACGACTAAAGCATGGAGAACTCATTGAAGAAGCTTCCACAACGACAGGAAGAGAAAAGCGGGAGAATACCTCGCTGAGCACCAAGCACAAGACCCAACGGCGCGAAGCGCGATACCGGAAGGGGACTTGCAACAACGACAAGAAGGAATTGATCCACCAAACGACCTCACGGCAAGCAACTTGGAAAAGCTACTACGAAATCGAGAAAGAGAAGTAGCGCTACCTATCCACATCGAACACCGTACCCGCACAAAGTACGGAGAAAAGGCCCTGCCACGGAAGGTACGCATCCAAAACGCACTAATTCAGCCCCGGGACCCCCAAACAAGAACATGAACCAGGCAGGACCACAACAGCCGGAGATGCGGAGGCAGAAAGCCAGGTCAGAGATACCAGACTACCCGCTTCCCATGGAGGAGGTACTAAGAATTGCTAAACACTCGGATCCAGGACGGGGTAATCGAACTCCCTTCCCTTCGACTCAACGCCCTCCTACAACCGAAGAGGTAGCAAGCCTAAGGTATTGTCTCTATCGCCGAGTTACTACTCACTCTACCAGGGACTTCTTTACCCTCAAGCAGATCTTCCAAGCCGAGCTGGAGTCCCGGTAATTGCACCTAGGAAACAAAGGAGTATATCAAGATCCTCTACCCGTTCGAGCATTCACGTTCCCTGAGCAACCGGTGAATAAGAGAGTGGAGGAGATAATGTACCGACTATGCGAGACTCTCTGTCTCTCGAAACCACAACGGAAAAACATGTTCATGGCACTCAACATATTGGTAGCAGGGAAACGCCTACCTTTCAAGGAAGTCAATAAGAAGACGATGTCCAAACAGGAGCCGCAAACAGGAGGACGAGGCTGGGGACTCCTTACAACCGCTCGCCTGTCTCACAACCACTCTCGAAGACGCTCATCGAACCGGGATCCCCAGTGAACATCATCTCAGCCAAGACTCTCAGAGACGCTAACATCCCTTGCAGCAGAGCCATCCATGCCCCCTCCCATCATCAAAGGTCCTAACGGGGTCGAAGTACGCACTTACGGGTGGATCGACCTTCCCGTTGAAATCGCCACGATCCCAACCATAGCGGAGTTCCACATTGTTAAGGGAGTCCTCGAGAGCGACGTGATGCCGGGACGCCCATGGATCTACAACAACCAGGAGACGCTCCCTCTGGAGTTCATGGAGCATTTTGTACAAAAGAGCAGCAAGGCGCCTGCAGAACCTAGGGGAGTTGATGAGGACCCACTCGATCAAGAAGGTACTTCGTCCACCCCTCTCTTATTTGATAGCCTACATTCACCGAGTCACCGGGGACTCACCACGAGGAAAGCTACTCGAGAGAACAAACCCTGAAAACCGGCAGTAGACATCGGCACAGCCATAAGAATCTCCATCAAAGCCCTTTCGGAGTCTGGAATTGTACGGGACAAGCTCCGAGGAGAAGGTGAACTCATCCCCCACGACATACCACCCGAAGTCTTAGAGACCATCCCAGACTTCAAAGAATATGCAGAACTGTTCAACCTCAAACGAAAGGCGAGGGAGAACGCAGTTACATATGCTACCACCCTAAAGGAAGAGGAAGTGCCAAGGACGCCAACCTCGGAGGAACCAGCCAAGTGTCGAGACGATCTTCCGGAAAGACGGATCAAGACCCAAGTTGAAGTCTCGACTCATCCCAAAACTCTAACCACGAAACCGTCAACAAGTCCACAAGCCAAATGAACCCCCAGATCTGCTGCTAATACGAACACCGCGGCGATCCCCGTCTAGGATGACGATATGGTCCCTACTCAAGGAGAACCTCAACATGGAGAGAGCCACAACTCGAATACGCCACAAAAGACGATTTGAAGATACCACTCCAGAACCCAGAGGAGGAGACGACGCCAGTTCACCAGCACCGACTAACGTGCCCACACAGAGTGTAGAAGGCCCCCTTCCCCAAAGGAGGAGCATCGACACCATCGAGTACTGAGACTCAGAAATTCCTGGAGCCCCCACTGGCAGAGCCTACACTTAGTACAACGACCTTACCCGACATTGGAGCTCTGCAAAATGATCCTTGTCTACTAAGCCCTCCCTGAAACTGCAAAAGACTTGCCTCGCCTGCACCAGCGCTACCGGAGAAGGCCAAACCCCTAGGAAGCGAAGAGGATTGTGACGCCGACGACGACGTCAACCTCATCAACGAATCGTACAACAACAACCTACCTTCAATGAGTACCATCACCGAAGGGAATAAGAGGAAGATTCCAACTGCAGAGGCGACACACCCAGAGCATACGACTCCAAGCTCGCTTTGAGAAACTTCAGGTGACAGTATGGGTCGAAGCGGATCACAACACAAGTCACGGCGCCACGAATCACGACGCCCCAATCTAGGACACCACGAGTGATGGCGCCACAAGTCACGGCGCTGCAACCATTGGAAAGAGAATGACGACGAGACACGGGACTTCCAGAGTCACCACTGCAACCAGCCAGGAACTCCAGGGTTTGGGACTCTCAAGACGAAACAAGCATGTCCAACAGTCCAACCCTGCTACTCGACCAAGAAACCCCTTGGATAACCAAGAAGGGGAGGCGCATCTCTATCTCGTCCACACCAACCTCCCTATCCGAAAGACCCCTCTCTCATGGGATGCTCCTCACTGGAGGAAGTTCAGACTTCAAACTAACGAAGCCGCAGGGTGATCAACCGCAACCATCCCTGTCTTGATAAGAAAGGATCCAAGTTGTAAGGATTGAAGAAGCTCGTGATAACAGGAGACCCGCCAACAACCAGACGACGGGGTATCGACACAACTAGCTGAAGGCATACTATGCCTAAATGAAGCCATTACGAGAAGGCCGACAAGGAAGACTGGAGAACCACAGCACCACATCTCGGCGGAAAAAAAAAAAAAAAAAAAACGCCGCGGCGCCTTGGAACGCCACTACCCATGGCGCCACGAGAAGAAGAGAAAAGGACGACGCCATGGGCATGGCGCCCCGACCCATGGCGCCACAAAAAAAGGGGGGGGGAGTCAGGGCTTGAGACCACGACCTTTAAGTCCCTTAGCAGACAGTGAGCCACCGAGCACTGGGTCGACATTACACCGCCACGACGATAATGGAAGGAGACGGAGCACGATCCTACTCAAGCAGGTCCGCAACCTCGTGAACGAAGGAAGCAGACATCACCTCTACAGAAGGATCGCTGGAACAAGCCCAGAGACACGGAATGCGTGGGGACTTAAGTCAAGGAAGAGAAACTTCGCCCTTCCAGATGCAAATGCTCAACCATTCTGCTCTGATATGACCCAACCACAAGATGCAGATCTGCGACCACAACCGCGAAGAGTACGAGGACTGAAGCCTATATAGGATTCCCAGACTCATCATCTTCGACGAAGTACTGGAGCTATTAGACGCCTGAATAAGGAAGGAGCAACCGGATTACCCCGACCCGATGAGTCTCAACAACTAGAGAGAACACTCTGCCTCCTCGTCTTCGAAAGGCCAATGCACATGTGTCTGCATGAGGGAAGGCGAACTCAACAAGAGGCGCTGATAAGATATCAGAAAACATAGCTGGAGACTCCTCGCCACCACCGCTCTTCACTCCACCAAGTACCGATAGCAATACCGGCTGCCACGACTCAAAAGGAAACGTGAAGTACAACAGATGCTCCCTTGTCTCTACCAAAGCGCTTCATCATCATGGGAAGAGCCTACTCGACCAGAGATGTCCATACAACATGGAACTACCCGCTACAGATCTCTCGAAGGAAGGGAGACTCAAGGGAAGAACTCTAATCAACACTATCGCCCACAACCTCAGCGTTAGAGCTACCAACCAAGTACGGTAAACTATATTGTGGAGAAATTATCTTATTTTGGGTCTCCATGGAGCAAACCTACTCCGGAGACAAACAAAGGCGTGCTCACGACTACGTACCAGATTCGCTGTATGACAACCTTCACGAAAACGGGCAACACAGAAGATCAGTAAGAAGTCTGAAGCTCACCGAAGCAAGTGGACAGAACTTACATACGAAACCAAAACAGTTGCTGCGGAGAGCTCGTGAGGATTCCTTGGGTAAAATTTATACACAAACTCCTTTTTAATGTCTACAACTTTGTGGTAAAATTTCATACAATAACTCCATGTGGTTTGAGAAATATGGCGTGAACATTGGAGAGAAGGAGAGCTGTCAGAATTTCCTGCGCCAGCAACTTCCGTCGTGAAGAAACCACTGGTTTGAGAAGTCCACAAGGGATTTTGGAGAGATTTTCGGACACAATCTTTCTATGTATATCTCCCAACACATACTAAAATTTCGTACCAATCCACCAAGGGGATTGGGAGATACGACACAAACCCTACAGCACACGCGAGACGCGCAATCAGGAATCATGTGCAAGACCACGCCGAGTACTGCGAAAAATCTATGAGGAGCCTCGAAAAGATTTTTGGACACAACACTTTCCTGGATGTCTACTACCACGTGTAAAAATTTCGGGGTGATACAACCAGTGAGTCAAGATATATGGCGCAAACATCAGGAGACGCGCAAGACGCAGTTTACAACGAATAGACTCTGGTGCAAAGCTCGTAGCATCGGCATCCACGACGCTACCAAGACCATAGAGACACACCCCAGGGCGCCACATATCATGGAGACACACCCCAGGGCGCCACATATCATGGAGCCACACCTCATGGCGTCACATCTCATGGAGAAACACCTCATAAGCGACGATATCCTCCTGGAACTTCACTACACATTAAAGACAACAAGCAATGGACGCGCCCTGCTGGAAAGTACACCACCCAAGCTTGCACCGAAGGCACTGCTCAGGAAATTGGCTAATTGCATAACCATTCTCCAGGTGGAGATGATCAAGGAGAAACAAGGACTTGATCTTGACAGGAAGGAAGAAAAGCTCTCTGCTAAAACGGGTAAAACCTCTCCCTTCTTTCCATTTTCTTGGCTAAGACCTAGCCTATGTATGTATTCACATGCATGACACTAGGGACCTCACTAAGCGTAGCGTCCCCTTCTCCAGAAAAGCCACGGCACCGCAAGAGCTTGCGGAGCCACAAAATTCGTGGCCCATGAAACCTATGGCGCCACGTATAACTTAATGAACGAATAACACCAGCGACAACACGAAAGCGTGATCTCGCATCCATATGGGTTTAGAAACCCTAATAGTTCCTTAGTCAAGTAGAGCCGAGAATCGACCAGAGGATAGGCCTGTAGGGGCTACACCTAGAACGCCCGAGCCTCGGGAACACCATTGTCCCGTTGACCGAAAAACCTGTTTTAGCAACATATACGTACTTACATATGAATTTGCTTTTAATCCATTCCATGAGAACCTGTGCTAGTATTAAGTGGAAAACCTCAGACCATTGTCATCACCATCTGAGTGCTTAGTATGAAACATTTCTGTTCCACACTAACCAGGGGACTTTCTGTAGATGGTGAAAAATGAGAGAGGGACAAGATTGTCAAAAACACTCTCGAAACCATGTCTTATTCAAGGCAATCACCTATTCAGGCTCATCTCTATAGCTCAGAATGCAACCCATTCCATGAGCCGAACAAACTCTCTATGAGCTCTCTCTTATAACTCCGGTGGGGAGGGTAATATCATAGGGCAGTACTAATGATCTCACCAACATATTAAACCCATTGATCAGCTCAGAGCCAGACCTCGCTTGATGGTACACGGTGAAGAATCAACAGAGACGTGTCCTCATGGACTTCCTCTTAAATACGACTCAACATACGAGTCTCGGTGTAAACCTCAGGAATATTGAAGCTCCAGGCCGGTCCAGAGCTCTCTGAGAAGCATACACCGGCCTAAATAGGCCTAAGCGGACCTAATCCCAAGTTCAGGAAGGCCTAACATACCATGGATAAACACGCCATGACCTCAGGTGTGTTGTAGCATAAGCACTCACACCGCGACTAAGGCACAGGCTGCCCCAAAGTCGACTTTGGCCAGCCATAAACGCCACATAGCACGGCACCACAAACCATGAGCCACCATGGATACATAAGAAATTAGCCTTGGCCAAGAGCCCAAGGCCACGACGCAAGGATTGGCCTAGCCAAAAGGCCAAGGCGCCATATTCATGGCGCCACACAAGATTTGTCACAGGCCAAAAGGCCATGGCGCCACATAGCATGGCACCAAGTGTTTGGCCTGTCCAAAACACGGCCATGAAACGGCCATAGCACCATTGGCCTAGCGCCACAAGAATTGGCCTAGTCGAAAGGTCATGGCGCCATGAACCATGGCGCCACAGAGATTTGTCCCAGGCTAAAAGGCCATGGCGCCACATAGCATGGCACCAAGTGTTTGGCCTATCCAAAAAACGGCCAAGGCCGTGGCGCCATGAGCCATGGCGCCACAAGAATTGGCCTAGACAAAAGGTCATGGCGCCATGAACCATGGCGCCACAGATGTTTGTCCCACGCAAATAGGCCATAGCCCCAAAGGCCATGGCGCCAAGTGTTTGGCCTGTCCAAAACAGGCCAAGGCCGTGGCGCCACCATCACTAGCGCCAAAGGCGCATTTTTAATTTGGCCTTGGCCAAAGGCCAAGGCCGTGGTGCCATGAGCCATGGCGCCACCATAACCAGTGTCAAAGACGCATTTTCAATTTGGCCTTAGCCAAAGACCAAGGCCACTCCCATACTTGTGTCCAGGAGACACTACATCATGTTGGTCACGACAATCAGTCGTACAACCCTACTCTACTCAACTCAACAACGCAATATCCGCGTATCACTCGCTCGAGACATCAAAAAATCACGGGGGGATAACTTTAGGGGTATTGGTCTGGCGGTCTACGACAGTTGAAAGAAACTGATGGAGATGGTGGACAGTTACGAGAAGATGGCGCGAGTGGGCATGTTCCACACAACTCAGGCAGTTACGGTAACAAACGCATGTCCCCCACTCCTCCACTCTTCCACGACGTCCACCTTCTCTGTCGAGAGATCAGGGTGAGTTCAAACTATAAATAGAGGCTTCCTCTATCTTCCAAGGCAGAACATTAAGGATATCAATCCAAGAACGTTCAGAACACACAGAAACAACCAAGAGCCTCAGAGAAAAACACCTGAGAATCGAAACACGTTCTAGCCTTGGAGATTTCCAGTCGACTTCACGACGGAGATCTTGAACTCTCACACCCAAAACACATCCTCAACCTGATCTCAAGTTTCTTCGATGTTTCCCTCCCTAGACCAACCTCTATCCTCTCTGTGGCCGAAGCAAGACGGGAACGGCCATCCTTGGTTTAGGCTTGTCTTGTTCGACTTTGATCTCCGAGCACTACGAAAGTACCCAGAGATGGTACATTGTTTTTGCAGGTAAAAACTGTTGGCAACCACAGTGGGAGATCATTCTCTCGGTCCCAGAAGGTCATCTATGAAGAAGCGTCTACCCTGGGAGATGACGGCGCAAGAACCTCACTACAATACAACAATCCACGTCGGGAGCTTTACCGCATACGCCAAATCTGCAAAGGAGGAAGCTACTCTTCTCATCGAAAAACTATGTGAGACCCTCCACTTTTCGAAAGGACATCGTATAGACACGTTCGAGGCCCTCAACCACATTGCTTTCGAAGCCAACCCCAACTCTTCAACTGACGGTGTTGTAGCCTCCAACGCAGCACCTACCAACCCACCTACATCCAGCAATACACTCAACGTGCCCGTTACCCAAGAAACTTCCCCTTCAACACCTATCATCTCGGCTATACCCAACACCCCACTAACGGAGCAGCAGTTGGTGGAGCCTTGCATCAACGGAACGATTCCCGTATACCGAGCCCTCTTAGAGAACCTCCGCTTCCAGACCTTCTCTGAACCCCATGAAGCTGCGAAGAGGTCCGTCACCGCACCCGCTTTGTTGGAAAGAACCAGCACCCGAACGAGAAACGAATCGCCTATGGCCGCACACCGCAAGAGCGACAACCAACCAATCCGAGAAGCCCCTAGAGCCTACACCACCTCTTCTTTCCCCAGGAGGCAGCAGCGAGGTCCACCTCTATAATACCCACGCTGAGGGAGAGGACTCAACGACTAAAGCATGGAGAACTCATTGAAGAAGCTTCCACAACGACAGGAAGAGAAAAGCGGGAGAATACCTCGCTGAGCACCAAGCACAAGACCCAACGGCGCGAAGCGCGATACCGGAAGGGGACTTGCAACAACGACAAGAAGGAATTGATCCACCAAACGACCTCACGGCAAGCAACTTGGAAAAGCTACTACGAAATCGAGAAAGAGAAGTAGCGCTACCTATCCACATCGAACACCGTACCCGCACAAAGTACGGAGAAAAGGCCCTGCCACGGAAGGTACGCATCCAAAACGCACTAATTCAGCCCCGGGACCCCCAAACAAGAACATGAACCAGGCAGGACCACAACAGCCGGAGATGCGGAGGCAGAAAGCCAGGTCAGAGATACCAGACTACCCGCTTCCCATGGAGGAGGTACTAAGAATTGCTAAACACTCGGATCCAGGACGGGGTAATCGAACTCCCTTCCCTTCGACTCAACGCCCTCCTACAACCGAAGAGGTAGCAAGCCTAAGGTATTGTCTCTATCGCCGAGTTACTACTCACTCTACCAGGGACTTCTTTACCCTCAAGCAGATCTTCCAAGCCGAGCTGGAGTCCCGGTAATTGCACCTAGGAAACAAAGGAGTATATCAAGATCCTCTACCCGTTCGAGCATTCACGTTCCCTGAGCAACCGGTGAATAAGAGAGTGGAGGAGATAATGTACCGACTATGCGAGACTCTCTGTCTCTCGAAACCACAACGGAAAAACATGTTCATGGCACTCAACATATTGGTAGCAGGGAAACGCCTACCTTTCAAGGAAGTCAATAAGAAGACGATGTCCAAACAGGAGCCGCAAACAGGAGGACGAGGCTGGGGACTCCTTACAACCGCTCGCCTGTCTCACAACCACTCTCGAAGACGCTCATCGAACCGGGATCCCCAGTGAACATCATCTCAGCCAAGACTCTCAGAGACGCTAACATCCCTTGCAGCAGAGCCATCCATGCCCCCTCCCATCATCAAAGGTCCTAACGGGGTCGAAGTACGCACTTACGGGTGGATCGACCTTCCCGTTGAAATCGCCACGATCCCAACCATAGCGGAGTTCCACATTGTTAAGGGAGTCCTCGAGAGCGACGTGATGCCGGGACGCCCATGGATCTACAACAACCAGGAGACGCTCCCTCTGGAGTTCATGGAGCATTTTGTACAAAAGAGCAGCAAGGCGCCTGCAGAACCTAGGGGAGTTGATGAGGACCCACTCGATCAAGAAGGTACTTCGTCCACCCCTCTCTTATTTGATAGCCTACATTCACCGAGTCACCGGGGACTCACCACGAGGAAAGCTACTCGAGAGAACAAACCCTGAAAACCGGCAGTAGACATCGGCACAGCCATAAGAATCTCCATCAAAGCCCTTTCGGAGTCTGGAATTGTACGGGACAAGCTCCGAGGAGAAGGTGAACTCATCCCCCACGACATACCACCCGAAGTCTTAGAGACCATCCCAGACTTCAAAGAATATGCAGAACTGTTCAACCTCAAACGAAAGGCGAGGGAGAACGCAGTTACATATGCTACCACCCTAAAGGAAGAGGAAGTGCCAAGGACGCCAACCTCGGAGGAACCAGCCAAGTGTCGAGACGATCTTCCGGAAAGACGGATCAAGACCCAAGTTGAAGTCTCGACTCATCCCAAAACTCTAACCACGAAACCGTCAACAAGTCCACAAGCCAAATGAACCCCCAGATCTGCTGCTAATACGAACACCGCGGCGATCCCCGTCTAGGATGACGATATGGTCCCTACTCAAGGAGAACCTCAACATGGAGAGAGCCACAACTCGAATACGCCACAAAAGACGATTTGAAGATACCACTCCAGAACCCAGAGGAGGAGACGACGCCAGTTCACCAGCACCGACTAACGTGCCCACACAGAGTGTAGAAGGCCCCCTTCCCCAAAGGAGGAGCATCGACACCATCGAGTACTGAGACTCAGAAATTCCTGGAGCCCCCACTGGCAGAGCCTACACTTAGTACAACGACCTTACCCGACATTGGAGCTCTGCAAAATGATCCTTGTCTACTAAGCCCTCCCTGAAACTGCAAAAGACTTGCCTCGCCTGCACCAGCGCTACCGGAGAAGGCCAAACCCCTAGGAAGCGAAGAGGATTGTGACGCCGACGACGACGTCAACCTCATCAACGAATCGTACAACAACAACCTACCTTCAATGAGTACCATCACCGAAGGGAATAAGAGGAAGATTCCAACTGCAGAGGCGACACACCCAGAGCATACGACTCCAAGCTCGCTTTGAGAAACTTCAGGTGACAGTATGGGTCGAAGCGGATCACAACACAAGTCACGGCGCCACGAATCACGACGCCCCAATCTAGGACACCACGAGTGATGGCGCCACAAGTCACGGCGCTGCAACCATTGGAAAGAGAATGACGACGAGACACGGGACTTCCAGAGTCACCACTGCAACCAGCCAGGAACTCCAGGGTTTGGGACTCTCAAGACGAAACAAGCATGTCCAACAGTCCAACCCTGCTACTCGACCAAGAAACCCCTTGGATAACCAAGAAGGGGAGGCGCATCTCTATCTCGTCCACACCAACCTCCCTATCCGAAAGACCCCTCTCTCATGGGATGCTCCTCACTGGAGGAAGTTCAGACTTCAAACTAACGAAGCCGCAGGGTGATCAACCGCAACCATCCCTGTCTTGATAAGAAAGGATCCAAGTTGTAAGGATTGAAGAAGCTCGTGATAACAGGAGACCCGCCAACAACCAGACGACGGGGTATCGACACAACTAGCTGAAGGCATACTATGCCTAAATGAAGCCATTACGAGAAGGCCGACAAGGAAGACTGGAGAACCACAGCACCACATCTCGGCGGAAAAAAAAAAAAAAAAAAAA
>JAJJMA010201147.1:0-14644 GCA_023529015.1 Papaver nudicaule | reverse complement strand
TATCCATGTACTAATTAGAATGAAATACAATTTACAATTATACTCATATTATTATTGTTTCTTATGCTAATTAGCTTCGGTATTGTTCTTATTCTCTTCGTGTCCATGCATGAAACGTATATTGCTTCCATGACCGTAATTGGACCAATAGATCTGATGGATGTCGAGTATAAAGTGCTTATGCAGATTTTATACCCACACAGTTTGGCGCTAGAAACAGGGACTGATTAAAAAACTTAGGGTTTGCCTGTGATTCATGGTTTTCAAATTCTTTGGGGAAAATTTTTCTAGGGTTTCCAAAGCTTTTCTTTAAATCATATTTTCGTCATATTTTCATTACGAGCTCCACCACCTTGGGTGTCTAGAGATCTTAAAAGCTTTAGCACGCTCAAGGGTTTTGAGCAAATCATCAACATGATAAGATCCATGTTTCTTCAAGGAATCCAAGCCTTGAAACGCGGAGATCCAATCAAGAGCATAAAGAACTTTTCCAAAAATGCAAAAGAATCTCGGCAAAAATCTGAAGGAAAAAATAGCTTTGACTTTGGGATCAGCCATTCCAATTTCCAGGAAATACCCTTAAAATCTCGTGTACCAATTACGTTGAGAAAAACAATCTAGGGCTATTTTAGGGTTTCTATACCAAGTCCATATTTGGAAATAAGCCTTGCAGGTTTCGTACTCAGAGTCCAGATTCGGAAAATTAGTACAGCTTACCAGAACATCCATATATGGAAGGTAGATCTGGATAAGCCAAAAAACGGTTACGATTTGTAAAATCAATCCTGAAACCTTGCACGACAGGATCTGTTACACATACTAGGGTACATGTCAGACCTAGTACACTGCACCAGCCGCCCTGGACCTCACGAGTTTTTTGCTTTTTACAGGTCACAGTTAACATGACTTCGAAATCCGATCAAATGCCAAAGCAAAGAGTAGGCTCCTCGAGGCATGGCACGGGTTCTTCGAGGCACAACACCAGATTTTTCAACGAGCAAAGGACTATCGCCAGAGGTAGCAGCAAGCATAGTCCAGCATAGGGAGCGTGTAAACGAGGAAGAAGTACAAATAGAAGACCTGGGACCAAATGGGGAAGGATTCCCAGTAGGTGACGAACCACCTCAGCAACAAATTCCAGAGGAAGATGGGGAGAATGATGAGGACGAAAACGAAGACGAAATCCCGAATGAAGTGATACCAGCGCTTCAACCCACCGAGGAAAACGCTACAAGGGCCGCACAATTCAGAAAGCTGATCCAAAAGAACAAGAAAATAAGGAAACTAAAAAAGCAATTATCCGAGGCAACTAAGAAAACTGCGGAGAAGTCTGCATCGAACTACAAAGGGAGCAGTAAGGGACACTCTCACCTGCACACCATATCGCAATCCAAGGGACACTCTGCCTCGAAAAGCAACACCAGGATCAAGGGCGACCCCAAGGATCATGGGATAGTGATCTCGAGTAGAAGAACTGAACCCAGTATACGTCCAAAGGGAAACATCATACATTTGGTATACGAAAATGAGCAGGCGAGAAAGAATGCCGAAACACAAGCACTACAGCAAGTCATGATGGAGCAAATCAAAACGCTTCGGGCAGAGCTCTTCGATAACATGATTCAATCGACCGATAAAGTAAAGCTGACTCAAGCAATTAATGACGTCAATTGTTCGCCACTGAGTCCCGAACTGCTTGCCAAGGCAATACCAGTAAAATGCACCATGCCAGTTTTTGCATCAATCTTCGACGGGGCTGGGGACCCAACTCTGCATATTAAAATGTACCTGAGAGTATTTTTGGCCTGGGCAGACAGGGACGAGGTGCTTTGCAAGTATTTTCCTTCCAGTCTGAAGGGAGAAGTTTTGGCTCGGTACGACAACCTGACAGCTAGTTCGATCTCGTCCTTCGAAGAACTATCTATAGTATTCATACTTCATTTTTTATACAACAACTCATCAAAGCCAGGAGTGGAGAAATTGTTCAGCATTAGAGTCAAACATGAAGAATCCATTAAAAGCTTACAGACAGATGGACCGCCCAGTGCGTGGAAGTAGGAAATGGAGCCTCGGAGAAAGACAAGGTGCGAGCGTATCTGAACGCACTCGACAAGAATCATCAATTGTACGACAGGCTTTTCTCCAAGAATGTAGAGACGCTGCAAGACCTTCGCAAATATCAAAAGGAGCGGATCACGCTGGAAGAAATCAAGGAGCAAGTAACTCAAGGGAAGGAAGCCATATCGAAACAGGTGCACTCCATAAACAACTTATCACTTGAAGAGCGAGATCGCACCATGAACCATCAAGCAGGAGATTTTCCAAAACGAGAAAGGCAGAACGATAATGGGAGATATGGAAACGACGGCAAATTTGGTGATGTGAGGTATCACGATAATATAAAATACAACGACAACAGAGGAACTGACTCTCGAGGAGAATTCGAAGGAAATGGCACTCAAAGAGGGCACGAAGGAGTCAGAACGTTCGGCGTGCCAAGGTCGGGATTTCCTGCATTCCAAGATAGAAAGTTGCCAAAGCTGTGTATTACCATCGAGGACGCTCTCTGAAGCATCAAGCAATCTGAACTGGCAAGCGAGATGAAATACCCATGAAGTAGGGGAAACCAGTCGAAGCATACTCGAAACTCTAGAGATTATTGCCAATTCCATCAATTTTATGGACACACAACAGGGGACTGCGTCATAGCGCATGACCAGATTCACTTTTTTATTTCAAAAGGAAAATTCAAGCACTTCCTAGAACTACCAAAGCCACCTCCAAGCCCGCCACAACCAAAAGAGGAGAAGTCGCACGAGGCGTACGTAATAACTATTGACCGAAGCATCCCAAGGTTCGACGACTACAACTCTATAGTTCATGCAGACATCTGTGGACGAAACCTCGAAGGCATCCATACTGATAGAATTCATAAAAGAGACTTTGAAGGAAAACAAATATTAAGTGTAGCAGTGAGAGGACACCTGGAAGAGTCGCAGAGGCGTCCAGTTTTCTTTTCGGCAGAAGATATCCCTGACGAAGGAAGATTGCACAATGATCCCCTAGTTATCACGCTAGATATCGAGGAAACGACGATGCCTAGAATACTGGTAGACCCGGGAAGTTCTGTTGACATACTCTTTGGGAGGACATATGATAAGTTGTTTGGAAAAGAAAGCGCCTTGGTACCCTCCTCGTCTAATGTCTATGGTTTCAATGAAAAACCCTCGATGCCCAGGGGAGAGATGTCGTTAATGATTCATGTAGGAAAGCTGGAACAACCAACATCATTTTGCGTGGTCGACATAGACTCTCCTTACAATGCCATTATGGGAAGACCCTGGCTACATAGCATCATGGGAGTAGCCTCCACCTTACACAGAAGAATCTGATCCCCAACACCACTTGGAATTGCAGAAATATTAGGTGATCCAACTGAAGCCCGTGTATGCAATGAAATTGATGTTCAAGCGAGGGAGCATCCGAGGCAGGATTCCCCAAACCAAGCCAAACACCCGGAGATAACGGAGTCCTGCATAAGAGAATTCATAGCTGAAGTCGGGGCTGGAATGGCTGGCACCACCATGAGAAGTCCCACAGCATGCAAGCAAGGCACTCGACCTATCAATAAAGGGAAGGGTCAATGCCCCAAAAACAGAGAGCAATTCCTTGTGGCAAGCAACAAGGTATCAACGCCGAGCAAATCAACCAACAAGCCGAACTCAAGAAACATTGGAAAGGATACTCTGGAGGAGCAATTCTGGGCTGGACCATATGTGATCGAAAAGGCACTCGGAAACGATACTTACAGCCTAATCAATCTCGAAGGACAAAGACTAAGCACCCCAGTTGAAGGAAAGAACCTGAAACACCTTAACTAGAACCTTATATGTAAGCAATACATAAGAAATGTCATTACTAGAATGAAAGAAGAAAGGAAGCAGCTTGGCCTGTTATAGTTTTTTAAACAAAAAATATTGCACTCCTCGATGCACTATGCTACGATTCAAACTCCAGTTCTTACTCAACTAGGCAGAAGTCCTACCCGAATTGGCAAATCTCCAAAGGCTTTTACGCCATATAAAGCAAATAGGCCACGACGCCATATCTCCCCTAGTGCCCTGACGCAATTAAAAGGCCCTGACGCCAAGGCCCAGATGCCATAAATAAAAAGACCTCGAATAGCAAGCACAAATCTGATGTTCATATATGCCGTAAGGGCCCTACGAGCTATATGACACAGTCCTCTACCCACAAGACACCCCGTTAGCGGTGGGTACTTTGCATCTAGGCTACATAAGCTAATGACGCATTTGGACCCACTACCACACGACCATGAGGACCTCTCTTTCTGAGGCGTCGAGGGGACGATGAATGGGATTAACATCTACCTTTAAAGGCGGATGGAACCCCGAGGTAGCTAATTTGCTTACATTCACGGGAATGATAAGCGAATTACGCAGCCGAGGGACCTCCTCTAAAAAATAAAAACATAGCCTCGAGGAGGGGCTGCCGAGAAACAGATGGGTCGAATTCTAGGCCGCGATATGAGAATAGTACCATGTCTAAGCTCCAGCCTTGACCGGCACTCCCCCATTGTGTTACTTTATTATCGAGGCAAAAGCATAGCAGCTACCCACCATAAGTTCCCTACTTTACTTGGGATAAATGGGTTATCAGAACACCACCATGTTCTCTCAGAGGATACCTAGTATCCTCGATACCCACCCAATATACTGACGCAAAACGGGTACATATGGCCTCGATAGCCAATGTTTGCTTTAAAACAGGTAAGTACCTAAAAGCCTTTGGGAAGGGTGATCCGTAAGCCCCCACTAGCTTGGTTACTATCTCCCACATCTAAGTAAGCCCTTGAATTGCACCTCAAGTAACCTAAGAAGCCTAGAATATTGCAGGGTCAACTTCGTGCTTGATCAACAAAGTTCCCACGGGAAAACATAAAGCAAAAAGATAAAAACTTTATTTAAACAAAAACTTTCTTTCTATATATTCAAAAATATCACACAGGCACAAAATATGGGAGACAAAGGGCACAGGAAATACATTCAGAAAACAAAGATAAAGGGCCTAAAAGACTCGTTGCTATATCTTGGGAGAAACTTCGCCAGATAACGCATCATGCCGAGGGGTAGGAAAAAATTTCATCTCATCCCAGAGCTCCTTTTCAATTTCCAGATCCTCTTCATAGGTTTGAAAGCCGGAATGGTCTGCTTTCAAAAGGGTATCTTCTCTCTTAGGTTCAGCACCCTCTGCATCCCCATCATCATTATACGATGATGTAGACTCTTGAGACAAATAACTGCTCCCTTTATCAAAACCAACACCCAATCCACCACCAGTGTTCCCCTCCTTGGATTCCCCAAAATCCTGTGCAGCATCATCGGCTACGCTACTAGTTTCCGCCTCGGCATCATCTTTGGGACCGCGATTTGAATCGTTCTTGGGATCATCTTTGGGATAACCTTCGGGATAACCCCCGGCACCTCCCGAATGGTCGTCATCATAATCATCGTCACCGCCATCTTCATCATTTCCAGAGCCTTGGTCTTCAGACACGTTCCCTAGCACCCCTCTCCTTCGTAACTCTTCCCTAGCCAGCCTTACAAACACTTCATGAGGAAGCAAATCCGCATCACCTGGGAGTACCACATTAGAATCATCTGCACCAACGACTAAATAGGTAGGAGGCTCAATGCCAATAGCCCTAAAAAGAGACCGACCATGTTTTCGGCAAGCCATACTCGTAGCCAGGGAAGTAGTCAACGCTGATCGAGTAAGCAGTTCATCAACAGCCTGCCCATGTCTTAACTGATGGTGGACGAGGGCGAAAGCATTAACAATATTTCTCAAGTTCTCCTGACACTTAAGGCGGAAATTTCGCTCGGTAGTTACTTCCTCAACACTTCTCTCTACATCCTCCGAACGACGCTTACGTTCCAGCTCCAGCTCTCGGGAATGTCTGTTCATATCGGCAGCTCGACGTTGACGTTCTCGGATTCGATAGTTGCTCAGCTCTCCTCTCGAACTCCAACTTTTGGTCCGATTCAAGCACCAATTGATTGCAACGTCATCCCTCGCAGCCTCAGCATCGGCAACCTTCTTTAACAAATTAGCTTCGATACCTGCAAAAACAAAAAATAGACATAGGTGATGGAAATGGCAAACCCAATTATACTCCAAAACCACAAGCAACACATCAAACAAGGTGATTCAGGGAAGATACCCTACTTTCTTTAACAACCATGTACTCAGTAACCTCATGTTGATTGATAAAACGAGGTTGGGCAGCTCTTTTTCTAATATCTTCAGAAGATACCTATCCTCGCTTAGCAAGTTCTAGTCGATATTCATCGACCATTCGAGAAAGGTGGTCTTTCGAAGTTCTAGCCTTCGTAAGATCCATGCTTATATCGTTAAACCCTTCTTCAAACCATCATTCTCCGAAACTATCTCCTTGTTGACATTCTTCAAAGCTGGCATTTGAACCCTCAAATTCTTGATATCCTGCTCTAAATTTTCAATCACCACCCTGCCAGATGCGCTAATTGACCTCTCCTTACGAGCAGAATCTTGCTCTTGTGTCAAGCGAGCTAAATCCAGCTGGAAAAAATGCTTTTCTCGAGCACTAATCTCATTCTTATTCCTATCTTCCTCAAGTAAACGCTCGGTTTTCATCCTTCTTCTCTTCTCCTCGGTAAAGAGATTCTCAGCCTCGAGTCTTTTCCTCTTATAATAGTCCTGATCATCCCAAGCTTTATTAATTTCTTTCACAAGCTTCTCGATCTCACCTCGATGACTCCCATCACCAGAGGCAGTGCGAGGAGGCTTATGACCCTCTCGGGGATTACTTAGAGACAGTTCAGCTTCGCGGAGTTTTTTCTCCCCACCCTCTAACTTGCCTTTTTACAAAGGAACGATAACATGAATTTTCTCAGCATACAATTACAAAGAACAGTGCAATCATAAGATAACAAAATTCATACCTATTAAATTCTTCCTTTCACGCGCACTACGAGTCTTTTCTGCAGTAAGCTCTTCTTGCATTCGGAGAAACTTTCGCTCAAAATACTCAGCCTCGCCAAACAAGTCAAAGGAATAAGCCAAGAGGCTAGATGCATGGTGATTACCCTACCAAACATGCAAAAACACACCAATACTCAGCCGAACCCAAAGTATGACGACTTACACTCCAAGAAGAAGCAACTCACCATTTGAAGCATAGCCAGACTCTCCTCGAAAGACAAAGGCGGATGGAGAATGTCATATTTTATTCTGAGGCGGTCACCTCCAATCACATCGCCAAGGCATTTTCAGAATTCAGGGTCTAAGAGATAATTTAGTGGGTCAGAAGCATGGGATTTGAAACGAGACGAAACTTCCACGGAAAAGTCACTTGGGTTATGATTCTCAAAAAGCACCTCCTTAAATCTTTTGGCAGTATACGGCTGGATGTGTTTACCGACAAAGCTAAGAGAAGGTGGAAACTTCGAACTACGAGGATAACTAAGAATTAGATCCTTCGAAGAATCTATTCTAACAGTTGAGCCATCCTTTTGAGGAAGAAGGACATCGACTACAGGAACAGCTTTCCTCGGAGGAAAGACTGGAGTTTCGACTGAGGCAGTGGTCGCTGCAGCTGCAACAACCATGGCAGAGGCAGAGGCAATAGAAACAGAGGCAGGCACACTTAACATCACGTCGTTCGAAACAATAGCAGCAGCCTCCTCGGTAGCTTTAATGATGGGCAGCATACCAACAACTTTCGGCAGTAACGACTCGTCAGCAGCATCCACTATCGTATTTTCCACCAAAGCCTTCGCAGATACCTTGTGTTGATTCGGTAAAGTCACCTTGGTGGATTTCTTAAACACAAACTTCTTACGAGGCCTGGTAACCTCCTTCCTTTCCTCAAAATCAAAACCAACCAACTCATCGTTCACACTCAAACCCTCCACAGAAGCAGCATTCCCCTGCAGATGAGGATCCGTCTTTCTCAGGGAACAAATAGAGGCTAGTATTCATACTCCAAAAAAACAAAAACATATCTCAAAAACGGTATTTGCTACCTGCTCCATAGTCTCCTCATCTGCACGTGGACGCTTTAAGCTACTCGAGGCATCTACAGAAACACCTTTACCTTTCCTTAAAACCTAGCAAGACAGCTCCCTCTCCTCGTCAGAGAAGTGGATAGTAAACAGATGTTGAGTCGAGAATTGATGGCCTACTTCGAACTGAGTCCGAGGAAAGAAGCGTCCTGCATCTTTGCAGCCTCGGAGAATGGGACCCTCCAACAACACAGGTTCCGAGTACCAGTCTTCTTCCATGGAGTAATCTAGAGACCCTGGAATTATAATCACACTCCCTTTCACAGTTCGAAAACAAACACCCCAAAGGGCTAACTCATTATCTAGCGTTAAAAATGGCTCATAATGATGAAAGAATTTTTTGGCGGTAAAATAAAACTTCGCGGTGGAACCACCCTCAGAATTATCTTCGGAGCGGGAAATCCATTGATTGATAAGATGAATCGAACTGCAAGTAAGTTGCATAATCCCACGAGGACTAGGAAGGGATCAGAGTATCTCAAGAAACAAAGGATTGGAGGATCGATAAAAAGGAGGAATCAACCCAGCAGAAATCTGATGGAATGTAACCAAAAGTTTATCCTCGTTGCACTTAAACCCCTCAACCAGTTCCGGAGTCAGCCGGTCACCGGGAGCACCAACAGCCTTTATATTAAAAGAATCTGATTTAAAGCCCAAATTCTTCATCATCGAGATGAGAACATCGATTTTGGAAGGAGATGCCATGAAAAGGGAAACGAAAATAAGAAAAGCAACACTTGCCGGCGCCGGAAGTTGGAGAGATAAGATTGATCAAGGGCCTGTAAGATGATGAAAAAGGAAAAGAAGTTGTCTTTAGGAAACAATAGGCAGATTAAGACAAAGGGTACCAACGGAAAACACTTAAGAGGCACCTGATCAGAAGATATAATTTCAAGGTTCTCGGAAGATAAAGAACACCGAAGCTGTGGAAGAGAGTGCGAAAGGGCTAAAACTTTTTAGAGGGAGAAAATAAAACTTAAATAGTAGAGGGAAATCGGTGAGACTAGTAGATTTTCTGGACAGGGAAGATAGTGTCCTTTTTCGTCCATGGTGTGGCATCCCTGATGATAGATTTCTGCAACTCCAGACTGTCGCAGAGACCGAGGAGGTTGTTTGCGTTCCGGATCTCGTGGTGTTACCAGCATCGAGCATGAAGGGCAGTAGGTGTTCATGTGTAGCACTGTCTCAGGTTTCATCCTTGGCTTATATCAGGGCGGGTTGGTGAGGCAGGCGTACAACATTGACAAAGCAGCGCGGTTCATGGGATTCGATCAAGACGTGCCCTTGGATCGTTCTCTCCCTCCATCCAAGGACGATTTACGTGAATACTTAGACCCCACTCAGGACCCTAGGAGGAAAGTCATCTTCTTGGTTGCTGATAAAATGCCACGGAGTCCCTAGCTGCCGACGCGGATGTGAGAAATGAGGTGGATGAGCCAATCGGTGTTGGTCTTCGTACTTCTTCTACTCCTAACGAGACCGCGGTCTTTGCCGGTCGTTTCTCTTTGGGGCTCACATTTATATAATTAGTAAGTGGTTGAATAACCACCCGCGGTCTTGTGTCTATAGGAGCAGGAGCATGAGGGTCACGCTGGTGTTGTTATCTCGGAGAACGTGGAAACGCCAGAGAGTGGGGGAAACTTGAATGATGAAGTGGGTACCACCGTTCCTGAGATTGTAGACGAGATTGTTCCGACTGATGTGGGGGCGACCATTCCTTCGACTGAGCAGATGTCCGATGGTGGTGCGGGTCTGGAGCCCTCCTATCCCAGTGCTGGAGTTGTCGTTCCTTTGTCCATTAGCAGAGTTCGACCCGGCTACACCTTGGTGGGAAACTTTCCGGTGTTGAGTGAGTTTCAGACACTGTATGACCATATTTGGAAGAAATTCGGCCACATTGCTCATGATAGGGAGAAAAGGCTGCTTTCTGAGTCGATAGTTGGCACTCTGTTGTCGAGGGTGACAGAGATGATGGCCCAGTCCGTTGATTCCGCTGATCCGCTTGACGTCCAAGATTGGGAGGATTCTATAACTATAGCTGAATCCAAAGGTTTTAATGTGGCTTGGCTACGTGACAGGTTTGAGAAGGCCAAGGCTTGGGGGTCTCAGGAGGTTCTTCGGGAGAAGGAGAAGAGGGTAGCGGATTTGAAGGTCGAGTTGCATAGGGAGGAGAGGGAGCTGGAACAACTAAGGCTGTCTGGAAAGGGTGGATCTAGTAGGGTCTTGAGTGATTTTCTCAACTAGTAGGTTTTTTTTTTCGGTTTTAAGTATTTTTTTAAGTTTTTGAACGCTGAATGGGTTGTAGGTATTTTCTATTGACTGGATAAGATTGTGTTTTCTAAGAGATATTGAAACGAAAGACTTTTCTTAATTAATCTGTTGAAACGAAAATCCTATCTACTGCACGCTATGTTGCGCTGCTTTGGAGGAATGCAAATACAATAAACAGGAGTCCTAGTGTCGGCCTCCTTTGTGCTTTGGTGAAGCACTGCTAAACTGAGTCCATACCCACAGCCAATGTGGCATGGAGTGAATCACTGTTAGGTAAGAGCTCCTTCGCCTTCTTGCGAAACCTCTCCATGTATGCAACTGCGCTCTCCTCCGCCTCTTGTTTTAGGTTGGCCAGTTCCACAAATTCTTCGAAGTCTGGAATGGTTTCCAGGACCTCGGGTGGTATAACATAGGGCGTCGGTTCGCCCTTTCCTCTGATTTTAACACTGCATAGTTTACCACGTACGATTCCAAATTCCTGAAGAGCCTTCATGAAAACCCTAATAGATGTACCGACGTCTACTGCGGGCTTCTCAGGGTTTTCCTCTCTAGCGGGTCTTCCGGTGGTGAGTCTCCAATGTTTGGGGAATGTGGGTTATCATGCAAAAGAGAGACAGAAAAAGTACCTTGCTTGGCGAGAGAGCTCTCGTTTGCTCCTTTGATCTGGCTGGTAGCATCGCTGTCGTCGCGGTTTTGTCTCTTTGCGTGAATTGCTCTTTGAACGCCTGAGGGAGCGTCTCTTGATTGTGGTAGACCTATAGGCGTCCCAGCACCATGTCGCTCCCGAAGTCTCTCTTGACAATGTGAAACTCCGCTATGGACGTGGCGACTTCGACGGGGAGGTCGATCCACCCATAGGTGGGTACCTCGACCCCATTAGGGCCCTTGATAACAGCAGGGGCATGGATGGCTTTACTGCAAGGGATGTTAGCGGCTCCAAGCAGTCTTGACTGAGATGATGTTCACCGGGCATCCAAGGTCGACGAGTGTCTTCGGGAATTCAACATGGAAAAGGCGAGCGGTTGTGAGAAGTCCCCAGCCTTGTCCTTCTGTTGGCTCTCCCTGCTTGGATATTATCCGCTCGTCGGCTTCCTTGAAGGGAAGACGCTTGCCTGACACTACCATGTTGAGCGCCATGAACATGTATTTCCGTTGTGGTTTCGAGAGACAGAGAGTCTCGCATAGCTGGTACATTATCCCCTCTACTATCTTGTTTACCGGTTCTTCAGGGAAGGTAAACGCTCGGACTGGTAGAGGGTCTTGGTATACACCTTCGTTTCCAAGGTGCAATTCTCCGGACTCCACCTTGGCTTGGAAGATTCGGTTGAGGCTAAAGCAATCTCTGGTAGAGTGAGTAGCGACTCGGTGATAGCGATAATACCTTGGACTTGCCACTTCTTCGGCTGTAGGAGGTTGTCGTATCAAGGGGAGTTCAATTGCCCCGTCCTGGATCCAAGTGTCCAATAATTATAGTACCTCCTCCATGGGGAACGGGTAGTCCGGTATCTCTGGTCTGGCCTTTTGCCTCCGCATCTCCGGTTGTTGTGGCCCTTCTTGGTTCATGTTCTTATTCGGGGTCCCTGGAGCTGAATTAGTGCGTTTCGGATGTGTTACTTCGGTGGCAGGGCTCTTTCTCTTCCCTCCTTCGCTAATGGCGCCCATAGATGGTAGACTGCTATTGTACTGCTTGTTGATTAGCCTTCTATCACCGCGAGTGACACAGGTTTCTTCGTTTCTGAGGGGTTTAGCCCTTTTCTAATAGGGCAGGTGCAGTGGTGGCGGATCTCTTTGGAGCTTCATGAAGTTCGGAGAAGGTCTGGAAGCGGAGGTTCTCCAAGAGGGCTCGGTAGACGGGAATCATCCCGTTGATGCAGAGTTCTACCAGTTGTTGTTCCGTGACATTTGGGTCATGGAAGTCGAGAGCTTGGATTCTGAATCTCTTGATGTAGTCGTTTGGATGTTCGCTAGGTGTCTGGAACATTCTGTCTAGGTCTGATAGTGTTATCTGCTCGAACACGAAGAAGTATTTGCGGTAGAACGCGTTCACCACCTCGCCCCATGTGCCAATGCTGCTCGGAGCAAGATTATTGTACCAGGTATAGGCTCTTCCAGTGAGAGACTTTGAGAATTCTTTGAGTCTTAAGACGTGGTCAACGACTCCAAAAATCGCGAAACGTGTTCACGTGCATTTCCAGTCCCGTCATACAAGGAGAACACGGGAGAAACATACCCTTTGGGGAGAGAAACCCTTTGCACTTCATACGGGTATGGTGGTCGGTGCTGGTGGACAGGTAGCGCCATCTCTCTTTCCCGACTTCGTAGTAGTCTATCCAAGTCGTCCGTCGTGATGTAGCGGGGTGGTTGTCCTTCTCTTTGGCGAGATTCCTCTGGGACGGGAGATGTTTTGTCGTCTCGGATGTGGATGACGGCAGAGTGGGTGCCAGTGGTGGTAGTCACAGGGGTGTATTTGACCGACGAATCCAAAAGCTTTGATGTTAGGGTCTTGAGGCAAGCCAGGATTCCTAGTTGAGTGTCGAACATCTTATCTTGACTTTCTGCGAGGACGTCTTGTTGCCTGGCCAACTCATCCATGGTTAATGCTTCTGACACCCCCTTCCCCTTTTCGGCGGTAGCGCTGACCTTAACTGTGGAAGAAAGGTTCTTGCCAGAGGTGTTGGTGGGAGCACCAGGAGTCATCGGGGTGATGGGAGTCGCAGAGATGGCAGGTATTGGAGGGGAAGCACCTTGAGTAATAAGAATGTTGGGCGTAGCGCCGGATGCAGGTGGATTGGCTGGCGTTGCACTAGAGGCTGCAGCACCATCAGTTGAAGAGTTGGGGTTTTTGGTATCTGATCCCGACCTAAGTTCAACCATTTTTTAGAAAGTTTTCTGGAACCGAGAGATTGATCTCCCACTGTGGTCGCCAACTGTTTTTACCTGGAAAAACAATGTACCTTCTCTGGGTACTTTCGTAGTGCTCGAGATCAAAGTCGAACAAGACGAGCCTAAACCAAGTCAATGGTCGTTCATGTCTTGCTTCGGTCACAGAGAGGTTAGAGGTTGATCTAGGGAGGGAAACATCGAAGAAACTTGAGATCAGGTTGAGAGTGTGTTTTGGGTGTAAGAGTTCAGGATATCCGTCGTGAGGGTGACTGGAAATCTCCAAGGCTAGAAATGCTTCTGTATCACTCAGGAGTGGAGGACATGAGTCGTATTCTGTAGAGTCGTGTAGAACATGTCCACTCAGCACCACCTTTTCGTAACTGTCCATCATGTCTATCAGTTTCTTTCTAACTGTCGTAGACCGCCAGACCAATACCCCTAAAGTTATCCCCCCGTGTGATGTTTTGAAATCTCGAGTGGTATGCAGATATTGCATGATTGTGTTGAGTTTGACCAGGCTTGTGTGGCCATGAATCTGTGGCCAACGTGAGTGCGGAGCTTTTAGAGACACGCATAGTGGATGTGTAGGAGTGGCCCTGGCTGTTGGCCAAGGCCAGAAACTCATGGCGCCATGGATATGGCGCCATAGTGTAGCACCTTGGCCTTTGGCCAAGGTTGAGTTTTGTGGCGCCAGGCATCATGGCGCCATAGGTTCTACGGCCTTGGCCATTGGCCAAAGCCAATTTTGTTATGGCGCCATGGTTCATGGCGCCACGGCCTTTTGTTTTGGCCAAGGCCAATCCCTTCGTAGCGTGTTCTTGCTACGCTACTTGGGCTATGGTGCACTTGTGCGCTTGTGCTATGGCGTACTGAAGTCATGGCGTGCTTATCCATGGTATATTAGACCATTTTGTGTTTAGAGTGCGGTCTGTTTAAGCTTGTTTAGGCCATTGTATGCCTCTCAGAGAGCTCTGGGCAGACCTGTAGCTGCGGTACTTCTGAGGTTTTCATTCAGACTCGGATGTTGAGTCATATTTTGAGATGAAATCCATGAGGATGCGTCTCTGTTAACTCTCCACCATGTACCATTGAGCAATCTAGTTCTGATATCGAGGAATTCGAGGCGATGTCGACATGAAGCAGATTAATGGGTTTATGTGCTGGTGAGGTTATCGGTACTGCACCATGATATCATCCTCTCCACCGGGAGTTATAAGAGAGAACTCATAGAGAGTACATTCAGCTCGTAGAATAGGTTGCATTCTGAGCTATAGAGATGTGCCTGACTAGGCGACTACCTCTAGGTAAGGCGTAGTTAGAGAGGAGTTTTACGATTTTGTCCCTCTCCCATTTTTCACCATCTA
>JAJJMA010201145.1:0-21877 GCA_023529015.1 Papaver nudicaule | reverse complement strand
ACTGGTCATGACATAAAGCCATGTTACACAAGAACACGATCTCAATCGCTACATTACTACTAAAGTAGTCGACTATATTTCGAAAGAATAGAGAAAGTAGAAATAGAAGAATATCCATAAAGTCATAACTCCTACTAACCTTTTATCGATGAAGAATAATTGATGTCTTCTTTGTCTTCACAGTCTTCGTCTTCAAAGTCTCTACTACTCTGTCTATATCCCATTTCCGAAATCTAAACTCTAGTAGGCTAAATCAAGAATTGTATTTTGACACCTAAAACTGACAACTAGCTTGACATACCAACGCTAGTGGGTTTGACCGGACAATGCCCTAACAACAACAAGGAACAATAAGGTAACCTAGGGTTTTCATGCGTTTTTTTTTTTTACGTGGGCATATATACATATGTGTATATATATATATATAAATTTACAATGCATATATGTGACGGGTAGGGTGGTTTAGTGGCGCGACAAGGTGTGGCGCCACGAGTTTGGTAAACACGGCCTTGGCAAAAAGGCCAAGGCTAAGCTGGTGGCGCCATGAATATGGCGCCACGCATACTCGCGCACTTTTTTTTTCTTTTATGTAGCACGCATGTTGTGTTGCATGTGTATCCTAGTAGACGTACATGTATACTATTCATGCTTTTTAGAGGAATACAAGTAGTAGTGACTTACTACTGAGGAAGCGAAATGAGGGTGTCATTCCCGTGCTTCCTAGTACAAGGACGCCTAGCGCTGAAGACGAGTTTTTCGAGGCGTATAAAGGGATTGACAAGAGAACCACTCCACTTGTGAGTCGGGCCAACCTAGGGGCTCGCTTTGCTCCAAAGTATAACAGTAAGACCAAGTCTCCGTCGTCACTTGTTGTGCCTGGTGAGATCATCAGGTTCTCCTTGCAACGAGGTGAATATGCTGCTTCCTCCATTGACTTTCGTGCTCCTAGATCTCCCCTGGATCAGTGGATCCCTTGGTTGGATTCCATGTTGAATGATGAGAAGGTGTATAACATCTTAGAAGAAGTCTGGATTGCACATGCGGTGAGGGCGTCCGGAAAGCTGAAAGTGCATGTGGACGTTAATGGCATCGTCGCCTTCGTCTCTCATTGGGTGGATCTACAAACATTGCCGCCATGGGCTTTGGGGAAATCACCATTTCTCTGGAGGCAGTATCATCTGTGTACCATCTTCCGGTACTCGGGAAACTCCTGAGGGACTACCCGGGGCTCCCTTGCGACGTCGTGGTTGATGAAATAAATGCGAAGATGATCTTTATTTGCCTAATGCCTCTGCTGATGAGAATTATACCAGGTGGATCCATTATTGGTATTCGTCTGGAGGTAGGAGTGACGCTCTTAGCAACACCAAGATTATAGTAGCATTCCTCACACTCAGGTTGTCACGGGATATATTTGAGGACGATCCCGTCGGGACACTGAAGCCTTGTGTCGTCTCATACGCTGTTCGACTGGCGCGGGGTATGCATTTACCAATTGGTAGTTTGTTCCTTGGGTCCCAGTATGCGCATTTTGAGTGTTTTGGCCAGGAGCATGTCTAGCTCTTCCACGGGTCGTATTTCGTCGTTCATCAACCTTCCCTTCCTTCAGGCCTTTTTGTGGGAACACTATGTGAACTATGCTCCGCGGGGTGGTCTCCCTTCAGATTCGCTGGAGCACGTCAGGATCATGTGGTGGAGTGACAAGCAGCCCAAGGACTCGGTAAAGCTGGTAGATTTCCTGGACAGGGATGAGTGTGTCTGCTTTCGTCCATGGTGTAACATTCCTGATGATAGAGTCTTTCAACTCGAGGTTTCTGCGGAGGCTGAGGAGGTTGTTTTGCGTTCTGGGTCTCGCGGTGTTACTAACATCGAGTACGACGGGCAGCAGGTGTTCATGTGCAGTAGCGTCTCAGGTTTCATCTTTGGCTTTTATCAGGGCAGGTTGGTGAGGCAGGCGTACAACATTGACAGAGCAGCGCTGTTCATGGGATTCGACCAAGACGTGCCCTTGGATCGTTCCCTCCCTCCGTCCAAGGACGATTTACATGAATACTTAGACCCCACTCAGGTTCCCGGGAGGAGAGTCATCTTCTTGGTTGCCGGTAAACCGATGAGGGTCACTCCCGAATTCAATCAATTCTGGGATTACACCTTGACGATTCTGAGCAACTTTGTGAGGAAGGCGAACACGGATGATAGACCCACCTTCACCTTGACACCCCAGGTAATCTTCTTTCTGTATGTTCATGTATACGCTTTTGTTCACCTTTGTCTAGGTTAATAAGATTATTTCCTCTGGTGACAGATGGCGCCTCCTCCGGTTGTCCAACCTTAAGAAGAGGATTAAGTGTAATAGGATGGAATTACCTGAGGGCCGCTTCATTGGTCCTTCCTCATTGATGAGTTCGCGTCCCTTTCCATCTCAGGTGAGTCGTTCACGTTCTGGTGGGGTTTCTCGTTCTATATAGATGTGTCCCCTCTATGGTTGATCCTCCTTTACCGTCTTTGTAGGGTTCAGTATCGAAGGAGTGTGAAAATGCCACGGAGTCCCCAGCTGTTGACGTCGAGGTGAGAAATGAGGTAGATGAGCCCATTGGTGTTGGTCTTCGTGTTTCTTCCCCCAAAGCCGATGGTCGTGAGTTTTAGCAGGTAAGGCCTATTGATTCTTGATGTCTTTGTCGGCCGTGTTTCTCCTTCGGGCTTGCCTTTGCATAATTAGTGAGTAGTCGACTAACCACCCGAGGTCTTGTGTCTGTAGGAGCAGGAGAATGAGGGTCGCGCTGATGTTGTTGTTGTCTCGGAGATCGTGGAAACGCTAAAGAGTGGGGAAAGTTCACGACTGTTCCCGGGGTTGTTGACGAAGTCGTTCCGAATGATTCAGGAGCGGTTTTCCCTCTGAGGCAATCACCAGATGATGGCGTGGACGTCACTCCCCTAAAGGTCGTTGACAAGGTTGTTTCAGCTGAAGTGGAGGTGGCTATCCCTTCAACTGAGCAGACATCTGATGGTGGTGTGAACCTGGAGCCCACCTATCCTGGCGCCGGAGTTGCCTTCCCTTCATCTACAAGCAGAGTTCGACCTGGCTACGCCTTGGTGGGCAACTTCCCGGTGTTGAGTGAGTATCAGAGGCTGTATGACCAGATTTGGAGGAATTCGGCCACATTGCTCATGACGGGGAGAAGCGGTTACTTTTCGAGTCGATAGTTGGCTCCCTGTTGTCGAGGGTGTCAGAGATGATGGCCCAGCCCCTTGATTCTGCTGATCCACTCGACGTCCAAGACTGGGATGATTCCATAGTTGTAGCTGAATCCAAAGGTTTTGATGTGGCTTGGCTACGTGACAGGTTTGAGAAGGCCAAGGCTCGGGGTTATCAAGAGGTTCTCAGGGAAAAGGAGAAGAGAGTGGCGGAGTTGAAGGTCGAGTTGTAGAGGGAGGAAAGGGAGCTAGAGCGGCTAAGGCTATCTTGCAAGGGTGGATCTAGTAGGGTCTTGAGTAATATTCTCGACTAGTAGGTTTTGGTTTTAAGTGTATTATTTGTTTTTGTTTTTGAATGCTGAATGGGTTATAGGTATTTTCTATTGACTGGATAAGATTGTGTTTTTAAGAGGTATTGAAATAAAAGACTTTTCTTAATCAATCTGCTGAAACGAAAATCCTATCTACTGCACGCTATGATGCGCTGCTTTGGAGGAATGCAAATACAATAAACATGAGTCCTAGTGTCGGTCTCCTTTAGGTTTTGGCGAAGCACTGCTAAACCGAGCCCGCGCCCATAGCCAATATATCATGGAGTGAATCACTGTTAGGCAGGAGCTCCTTCGCCTTCTCGCGAAACCGTTCCACGTATGCAACTGCGCTCTCTCCCGTCTCTTTTTTTAGGTTGAACAGTTTCAAAAATTCTTTGAAGTCTGGGATGGTTTCCAGGACTTCGGGTGGTATAACATTGGGGATCGGTTCGCCTTCTCCTTTGTTCTTAATGTTGCACGGCTTACCACGCATAATTCCAGATTCCTGAAGAGCTTTGATGAAGATCCTAATAGCTGTGCCGACGTCTACTACGGGCTTTCCAGAGTTTTCCTCTCCAACGGGTCTTCCTGTGGTGAGTCCCCAATGACTTGGGGAATGTGGGTTATCATACAAAGGAGGGGTAGACAAAGTACCTTCTTGGTCGAGGGAGTTTCCATTGGTTCCCTTGAGTTCTGCAGATAGCGTTGTCATTGCCTTCGTGGTGTTGATCTTTTGTGTAAACTGCTCCATGAACGCCAGAGGAAGTGTCTCTTGATTGTTGTAGACCCATGGGCGTCCCAACACCATGTCACTCTCGATGTCTCCCTTAACAATGTGAAACTCCGCTATGGTCGGGAACGTGGCGATTTCGACGGGAAGGTCGATCCACCCGTAGGTGCGTACCTCGACTCCGTTAGGGACTTTGATGATGGCTGGAGCATGGATAGCTCTGCTGCGAGGTATATTAGCGGCTCTAAGGGTCTTGACTGAGATGATGTTCACCGGGCATTTCGGGTCGACGAGTGTCTTCGGGAATTCAGCATGAGAGAGGCGAGCGGTTGTGAGGAGTCCCCAGCCTTGTCCTCCTGTTGGTTCCTACTACTTGGATGTTGTCTGCTCATCAGTTTCCTTGAAGGGTAGGCGTCGGCCTGACACCACCATGTTGAGCGCCATGAAAATGTCTTTCCGCTGTGGTTTCGAGAGACAGAGAGTCTCGCATAGCTGGTACATTATCTCCTCTACTCTCTTATTTACCGGTTCCTCAGGGAAGGTGAATGCTCGTACTGGTAGAGGATCTTGGTATACACCTTCGTTCCCCAGGTGTAATTCCCCGGACTCCACCTTGGCTTGGAAGATTCGCTTAAGGCTAAAGCAATCCCTAGTAGAGTGAGTAGTGACTCGGTGATAGCGACAATACCTTGGGCTTGCCACCTCTTCGGCGGTAGGTGGTTGTCGTATCGGAGGGAGTTCGATTGCCTCGTCCTGGATCCAAGTGTCCAACAACTCTAGCACTTCCTCCATGGGGAACGGGTAGTCCGGTATCTCGGGTCTGGCCTTTTGCCTCCGCATCTCTGGTTGTTGCGGCCCTCCTTGGTTCACGTTCTTATTCGGGGTCCCTGGAGCCGAATTAGTGCGTTTCGGATGCGTTACTTCCGTGGCAGGGCCCTTCCTCTTTCCTCATTCGCTAATGGCGCCCATAGATGGCAGACTGTTATTGTACTGTTTGTTAATTAGCATTCTATCACCGCGAGTGACACGGGTTTCTTCGCCTCTGAGGGGTTTAGTCCTTTCCAGTAGGGCAGGTGCAGTGGTGGCGGATCTCTTCGCAGCTTCATGGAGTTCGGAGAAGGTCTGGAAGCGGAGGTTCTCTAAGAGGGCTCGATAGACGGGAATCATTCCGTTGATGCAGAGTTCCACCACTTGTTGCTCCGTGACATTTGGATCGTGGCAGTCAAGGGCTTGGATTCTGAATCTCTTGACGTATTCGTTTGGGCGTTCGCTGGGTCTCTGGAACATTCTGCCGAAGTCGGATAGCGTTATCTGCTCAGACACGAAGAAGTATTTGCGGTAGAACGCGTTCACCATCTCGCCCCATGTGCCAATGTTGTTCGGAGCGAGATTATTGTACCAGGTATAGGCCCTTCCAGTGAGAGACTTTGAGAATTATTTGAGTCTTAGGACGTGGTTGTATTCGTGTTCTCCCAACGACTCCAAAAATCGCGAAATGTGTCCACGTGCATTTCTAGTTCCATCATACAAGGAGAACATGGGGGAAACATATCCTTTGGGGAGAGCAATCCTCAGCACTTCGTGGGGGTATGGTGGTCGGTGTTGGTGGATAGGTAGCGCCACCTCTCTTTCTCGGTTTTGTAGTAGCATGTCCAGGTCGTCCGCTGTGACGTAGCGAGATGGTTGTCCTTCTATTTGGCGAGATTCTTCTGGGATAGGAGGTGCTTCGTCATCTCGGATGTGGATAACAGTCGAGCGGGCACCTGTACAGCAGCCTCAGAGGTTTCCTTGACTGGTGAACTCGACAGCTTCGAGGTTAGGGTTTGAGACAATCCAGGATCCCTAGTTGAGTGTCGAACATCTTGTCTTGACTTTCTGTGAGGACGCCTTGTCGTCTGGCCAACTCATCCATGGTTAATGCTCCCGATACTCCTTTTCCTTTCTCGGCGGTAGCACCGACCTTAGCTGTGGAGGAAGGGTTCTTGCCAGAGGTGTTGGTTGGAGCACTAGAAGTCGTCGGGGTGATGGGAATCACCGGGATGACAGGTATTGAAGGGGAAGCACCTTGAGTAACAGGAACGTTGGGGCCGCAGCGCCGTCAGTTGAGGAGTTGGGGTTTTTGGTATCTGATCCCGACCTAAGTTCAACCATTTTTGAAGAAGTTTTCTGGAACCGAGAGATTGATCTCCCACTGTGGTCGCCAACTGTTATTACCTGGAAAAACAATGCATCGTCTCTAGGTACTTTTGTAGTGCTCGAGATCAAAGTCGAACAAGACGAGCCTAAACCAAGTCAATGGCCGTTCACGTCTTGCTTCGGTCACAGAGAGGATAGAGGTTGATCTAGGGAGGGAAACAGTGAAGAAACTTGAGATCAGGTTAAGAATGTGTTTTGGGTGTGAGAGTTTAAGATCTCCGTCGTGAAGGTGACTGTAAATCTCCAAGGCTAGAAGTTTGTTGAATTGCTCAGGTGTTTGCTCTGAGGCTCTGGTGTATTCAGGTGTTCTGAATGTTCTAGTTGTTCTGCCTTGGAAGATAGAGGAAGCCTCTATTTATAGTATTGAACTCACCCTGATCTCTCGACAGAGAAGGTGGAAGTCGTGGAAGAGTGGGGGAGTGGAGGACATGAGTTGTTCTCGGTAACTGCTAGGATCGTGTAGATCATGTCCACTCAGCGCCACTTTCTCGTAACTGTCCATCATCTCCATCAGTTTCTTTCAACTGTCGTAGACCGCCAGACCAATACCCCTAAAGTTATCCCCCCGTGTGATGTTTTGATATCTCGAGTGATGCGCAGGTATTGCGTAGTTGTGTTGAGTTTGAGTAGTGTCGTGTGACTATGATGTCGTGGCCAGCATGAGTGTGGCGCTTTTGAGACGTGTATAGTGGGAGTATAGGAATGGTCTTGGCCGTTGGTTAAGGCCAGGAACTCATGGCGCCATGGATATGGCGCCTGCGTAGCACCTTGGCCTTGGGCCAAGGTCAAGTTTTCATGGCGCCAGGGATTTGTGGCGCCATAGCCTAAGGGGCTACGGCCCTGGCCTTTGGCCAAGGCCAATTTCTATAGCGTTGTTAGCGCTGTAAGTTTTTTTATGGCGCCATGACTTATGGTGCCACGGCCTTGGCCTTTGGCCAAGGCCAACTTTGTTGCAGCTGGTGCATTCTGGCTACACTGCTTTGGTTATGGTGCGCGCGCTTGCGCTACAGCGTACTTGAAGTCATGGCGTGCTTATCCATGGTATGTTAGACCATCCTGAGCTTAAAGTGTGGTATGCTTAAGCCTGTTTAGGCTGTTGTATGCTTCTCAGAGAGCTCTGGACAGGCCTAGAGCTTCGGTGTTCCTGAGGTTTTCATTGAGACTCGAACGTTGAGTCATATTTTGAGAGGAAATCCATGAGGATACGTCTCTGTTAACTCTTCACCATGTACCATTGAGCAATCTTGTTCAGATATCGAGGAATTATGGGCGATGTCGATATGAAGCAAATTAATGGGTTTATGTGCTGGTGAGATTATCAGTACTGCACTATGATATCATCCTCTCCACCGGGAGTTATAAGAGAGAACTCATAGAGAGTATATTCAGCTCGTAGAATAGGTTGCATTCTGAGCTATAGAGATGTGCCTGAATAGGCGATTGCCCCTAGATAAGGCGTAGTTAGAGAGGAGTTTTACGATTTTGTCCCTCTCTCATTTTTCACCATCTACAGAGGGTTAATTCAGTCTCGATACATTCCAGCCAGAAGTCTGATAGTAGGCTAGCGTCTGTATTCGCTTAATACAGTGGGTGTTCCAATCTGGACTAGGTCTCGTGGTTTTTCTGCTGGTTGCGGTTTCCTCGGTACCAAAACTTCTGGTGTCTTGCATTACTTTTACCTTCCGCATTATATTGTCTCTTATCTATGATATCATTCTTATCTATATAACAATGCGTTATTATCCGGATTCTGTTCTTGAACAAAGAACTGTACTCGGGTTGTTACTTGAATATTGATTTGTGAGATCGTTCAAGTAACCTAATCAACTAGGTTCATGAATTCAAAAGTTGGTGGTGTACCTGGGTATCCCCTCCTTTTCAAACACTATTTTAGAGCTTATTAAGGATTCAGACAATGCTATATGTGATTGTGATCAGCTTAGGGATCACATTGTGAATCATTATATATTGCTAAGTTTAATGGTGATGATACTATCCATCATTGTGTAAAGACAAATAAATTCAACAAATACATAAATCTTCATTGTCGACAAAACATAAATGACTCCACCTTGGAGTATATTGTGGATTTTCCATTTGAAATTAATCGATTTTTGATGAAGGAAACGATTTTCGAAGGAGAAACTAAAAAAGCATGGAAGAAACCAATGGGTTTTGGAAGAAGAACTCGGATTTTGAGAGTGAAGTGATGGGATGTGTGAGTTGAAGTGATGGTTAGTGAAGAATTCGTTTGTTATTTATAGCGGAAAACTAATATTACCGTTGGAAATAAGAGGCATAACTTACGCCGGTCGGCATAACTTATGCCGACTTACACCGCCAGGCATACTTACGTCGTTCGGCACGAGTTATGCCGCCAATTTTGTTTACCATAGTGGCAAAATGACTTTGCCACTCTCTTTCATTCTTTAACTGATTATTTTTTGAGGCTAGTTTCTCCGCTTTGTGCATGTTAGGCTCTGCGAGGATAGCTAAAATGCTTAATCTAGGTATTTAATCAGTTAGTCTCAATTTCATTTGCAACATTCCCTTCTGATTTTATTTTAACTCCAGCCTTAAACTCGTCCATTCCATGGCGATTTTTTTCTTTTTCTTCCTAGGGCTGAGCCTCCTAAACGATCAATCCCCTAGCAGTATTTTTATTGGTTAGTGAAGTTTTTTCTAGATTCATTTTTGTCTCTCAATTTCTTCTTCTTAATTTATTTTGGAAGATCTGTTTTTTCTTCGATTACTCATGGCTGCAAGTTTTTCTTCAACAATACTGTTGGAATCCAAATCATTCGAGTTGTCCTGGATAACTAAAGGAAAATCTAAGGATTTAAAGGTTTTGGAAAGATTCAAAGGTTTTAGCAATTGGATTTTTATCCCGTCGGAGGCTATTAGTTGGGTTCATCAATCAACCTTAGAAGTTGTTGCTATTTTTTCTGGAAAACCCCGTAAATGGTCACGAATATTTCATGAGGTGGTTTTATTAATTGAATTACTACGAAACTCGCACGGTTCTTTTCTGAAGATTTCGAAGACTGATACCTCAAAAGACGTTTGTATGAGGTTTATTTGCATCCCAAGTGGTTATGGTGGATCCATTTGGAAGACGTTTTGGTCATCTATTGTTTCTGCTCCTAAGAAGCTTTCTCCATAAGTCCATGCTTCAACTTCTTATCCTGTCTTGAGTTCATCAAATGATATGGCAGAAGAAGTGATGGATTATATCAATATGGGAATTACCTGTGAAGTTCTTAATTTTCACAATGGCTGGAACAAGGTGGCTAAAGCAATTACGAAAAAATTTAACTGGTCGGAGATTATTGATTTGCGTAGCATCAATGGAAAATTGGCATTTTTCTCAGTTAAATCTTCCGAGATTTGGGAGCTATTCAAAGAGGAACAACTTTTTGATATTGGCAAAACAAAAATCTCTTTAAGACATTGGTCTCCTTCTGATTCCTATATCAATCGAGTGATTAATTCTGGTACTGTTCATTGGATTGGCATTAGGGGCTTGCCTTTCAATTATTGGAACAAAAACTCGTTTGAGTCCATATGTAGTCCTTGGGGAAAGTTGGTGGCAATTCATAATTCTACTACTACTTTCTCTAAACTTAACAGTTGCAAGTTACAGATTGCTGGTGATTTATCGAAAATCCCAGTTGCTGTTAAGTTTAAGGATATCTGGTTGAGCATTGAGTGGATTCAAGATCATCTTACTGATACTGATCATGTTTCGAATTATTCTCATGTTCAAAAACCACCGTTACGATCGGCGATTGTCAAGTTGGATAAAAATGGTAACCAAATCCTTGATGACGGTAACCATATCTTGGGTTCTTCGACTCATAATTCAAATGAAGTCAATTCGGTTTTTAAGGATCACGTGATTGATAACGTTCTTCAAGTTCAAAATCCATGCCGAAGAATATGCCAACTGATTATTCAAACTCAAAAACTCCTATTTTTTCGGCGCCAAATGGGCAGAAGAAAATCTGGGTTAGAGTGCCTAAGGAGAGGATAAGGGATAGCATTTCTTTTCTGACTCAGTAAGTAATAACGTAGATCATTTTCCTGGGCATGTGGATCAAGTGGAAGTAGTGCACCCATGAATCACGGTTCGGAAAAAGAAGAGAAAATGGTCGGGTTGTAATATGACTCATAATCCGACTTACTCCAACTCGTTAGATGGAATATCAAGACAAAACGAGGTTTCTAGTTCAGTTCTGTTAATAGTTTCTCTTCAAAGTTGCAATCAGAAGATACAACGATTAACGAGAAAGTTGAATTACAATTAGTTTTGAATAAGAAGATTGGAATCTCAGTTAATCATCTTAATATGCGGCCTATTTGTAATGCCTTATTAGTGAGAGATTCGACAGCAGATTCAAACATGGAGGTTCCAATGGAAGAAGATGATGATGGTTTGGGAGCGTTTGATTTAGAGAAAGATATTCTATGGAACCACAAATTGAAGCTGTAAGTGCCTCTTTTCATCAGGAAAATTTGGATTTGGAGACTTGTTTTAATCCAATTTCTTCTAGGGTTTCTAATGTTTCTAATGGATCATAAAATCATGAGCTGGAACATTAGGGCGTTGGGTCAAGATAAAAAATTGATTGCAATCAGGAATGCAATTCAAAAGAATAATCTCACGATTTGCACTATTCAGGAGACAAAGACAGAATTTGTAGATGATGCACTAATTAGGTCTTTGTGGGGAAGCAATAGATGCAATTATGTTTACTTACCTTCGGAAGGTGCTTCTGGAGGTATAATGATGTGGAAGGAAGGAGTTTTGATTATGGAGGACCATCTTCTTGGTGCTTTCTCTGTTTCCATGAAATCAGAAACGTTGCAGATGATTTTGTGTGGTCATTCACCTCTGTTTATGGTGTTGCGGATTCAGTTTACTATAATCAGTTTGTCAAGAGATGAGAGACATTAGACTTTTGTTTGATGACCCATGGTTGATAGGTGGTGATTTTAATGCAACATTGAATCCAGATGACAGAAACGTGCCTGGTGGAGGAGCTGCAAATAGAAAGTCTTTCAAGGCTTTTGTGAGCAAATTTTCTTCAATTGATATTCCTCTGTCTGGTGGTAGATTCACCTGGACTAACTGCCAACAACCACCCATTCTGATAAGGTTAGACAGATTCCTTCTTAGTACGGATTTTCATGCTCATTGCCCTGCTCCAGTACAATTTAGATTGAGAAGACCGATATCGGATCATGCGCCGATTATGGTTTGCTGTAACTTTGGAGAGAAAGTTAAGTCTCCATTTAGATTTGACAATTTTGTTTTGCAGCATCCTGATTTTTTTAAAGAATCTGAAGATATGGTGGGATAGCTTACAATTCTCTGGAAAGCCTAGTTACATCTTTGCTAAGAAGCTTCAAGCTCTTAAGTTCTTTATTAGGGGTTGGCAAAAAGTTACCTTTGGTAATTTGCAAACTCAGCTGGATAATCTTGAACTTACAATTGATGTTTTTGACAATCTTGAGGAATTCTCTCAATTATCTGATGACGATGTAGTGGCAAGGGAACAAGCAAAAGTTCAACATGCATCTATTTCTCTTAACTTAGCTAGAAGAATTGCTCAAAGAGCTAAGGAGAGCTGGATGAAAGATGGTGAGAAAAATTCAGCTTATCTTCATCAGATTGCTTCTTTTAAGTCCAAGTTAAATAACATTAATTGTCTTAAAATCGGTGATTCGATGTGTTATGACAAGAAAGAGATAGCAGTAGAGACTAAGGCTTTTTATTCTAATTTGTTTACTGAATCTCACAAGGTAAGACCTGGCTTTGATAATCTGAGTATGCCTTCTATTTCTATCATGGAGAATGTAGAGTTGGAGAAACCTTTCACTGAAGAAGAAGTAAAAGGTGTGATTAATCATTTTGGTAATAACAAGAGTCCGGGGTCAGATGGTTTTACGATGGACTTCTACAAGTTCGCTTGGGAGGTTATTAAGAACGATTTTATGCTAGTAGTGAAAGAATTTGAGAAACTAGTATGTTAGATTGGAGAATAAACTGTACCAATTTAACTTTGATTCCTAAATGTTTAGGTGTTGTTTCACTTCAAAATTTCAGGCCAATTAGTTTGATTGGCAGTGTGTACAAGATTGTGTGTAAACTTTTGGCTGAGAGAATGAAGAAGGTACTTCCCTCCATAATATCTGATTTTCAAGGAGCTTTTGTGCATGATAGGCAAATCAATAATGGAATTCTAATTGCCTCGGAGCTCATTGATTCAAGATTAAGAATGCACGAGACCGGTAGCATATGCAAAGTGGACTTCGAGAAAGCGTTGGACAACGTAAATTGGAACTGTATTGACATCACCTTGGCTAGGTTTGGATTTGGTATGAAATGGCGAAGCTGGATCAAATGGTGCATTTCAACTCCTAGGTTTGCTGTACTACTCAAGGGAGAAGCAACTGATTTATTTAGAAGTCAAAAAGGGATTAGGCAGGGTGATCCCATATCCCCATTTCTTTTCATTATGGTTGCTGAGGTGTTATCATTAATGATCAAGAAGGCAACAGATGAGGGCCTAATTTATGGTTTTAAGGTGAAGCACGATGGTACGGTGATCAACCACTTACAATTTGCGGACGACCTCATTGTCTTTCTGGATGATGAAGAGGAAAAAGTTTGTAACTTGAAGAATATTCTTTTGGGTTTTGAAATGGACTCTGGGTTGAAAGTGAATTTTAGGAAAAACACTATTGTAGGCCTTGGTCAAAAGCATAATGTGGAGGTATGTGCCGATATTTTTGGGTGCAGTGTCTCTCAACTGCCTATAAATTATTTAGGAATTCCCCTTGGAAGTAAATCGAAGAGTAAAGTGGTCTGGAATGGCATTATTCAGAGATTTCATCAAAAACTTTCAACCTGGAAAAGGAGATACTTGTCGAAGGGACAAAGAGTTATTATGATTCAGAGTGTTTTATCGAGTCTGCCTATTTATTATCTCTCCATGTTTTACATGCCAGTTTTAGTGGCAAAAGAAATGGAGAAGGTAATGAGGAGTTTTTTATGGAGTTCTTCGAATGCTATTAGAAAAAGAAGTTGGATGGCATGGGCTAAAGTAGCTTTGCCTAAATCTAGGGGTGGAGTGGGTATTAAGAAGCTACGACTCATGAACAAGGCTTTACACTCTAAATGGATATGGAGATATGGTGTTGAGAAACAAGCTTTGTGGAGGAGAATCATTAACCAAAAGTTTGGTGGAGATACAGATGCTTTCTTTCCAAATTCTTCAAAAAACTCTGTTTGCTATAGTTTATGGGCTGGTATACTCAAAGCCTCTGATTTTGTTAAATCTGGTTCAAGGTTGGTTATAAAAAACGGTGCTGCTATTTATTTCTGGGAGGATGTATGGACTGGTGATACATCTCTTAAGTCGTCGTTTTCCGCCCTTTTTAAGCTTTCAAAAAAGAAATAGGTTGTCGTAAGAGAGATGGTTTTTACTGCAGGTGCTTGGGACTTGCAATTCTCTAGAAACCTGACAGAAAATGAACTGATGGAGGTTTTGCATTTGTTGCAGCGAATTGGTGATCCAACTTCTCTCTTTATTGATGAACCCGATGATAGACAATGGAGATTCGGAGATGGATTCTCAGTGGCTAATGCTTATGGCTCTTTAGAAGATGGTGGATTATTAAGGTTCCCGGACAAGCAGCTTTGGAATTCAAAGGTACCACTGAAAGTCTCTTTTTTAGTTTGGACTTTGTGTTATAGTGGAGCTCCTACCGTAGATTTTCTGTATAATGCTGGGAAAGTGCAAGACGATACATGTTTACTCTGTGATGCTCATTCGGAAACTAATGAGCACTTGTTTCTGCATTGCAACTTCACTTTCAAAGTTTGGACTTATTTCTTAAAAAGCTTTGGTGTGAATTGGTTTTTGCTGACAAGGTAAGAACTAATTTATGGAATTGGGGTACTAAAAAAGAGCTGTAATAGAGTGAAGAGAATTTGGAGTTTGTTGGCGTTCACAATTGGATGGAGTTTATGGAAAGAAAGAAATGACATACTCTTCAATAACAAGTTTAGGAGCGTCAATCAAATTGTTATAGCTGTCAAATGTTTGATGTTTAATTGGGCGATCAATTCTGATCTTTTTAGGGGCAATTCTTTTTCTACGCTTATATGTAATTGGGATGCTGTTGTTTACACATCCATGTAATTTGTCCTTGTTGTCACTATTTTGATGACAACAAGTCTTTTATAAAATTTGCCCTTTTACTGTCATCAAAAAAAAAAAACTTTGCCACTCTACCTGGACAGGTAGTTCAATGTAATTTACAACATACATAGGAATTGCCCGTACTGGGGGACATGATAATTTTGTTTGAGATCTGAAAAGGTAAAATTGATACTGTATTAAGTTAAACAGATAAAATCTAACTCTAACTCCAATGATCAGGAATTTTGGATTCTTAGGATATATCAAAGCACTAACTGCCTCTTGTTTTGTTACTAGAAGCTCGCAGTTCCTTGATCTTCCCAACGCCAAGCCAGTCTTTAGCGGAAAGTGTGCAAAATGTTCAATCATTTATGTGTGTGTTTTCTGTGACCCCGTTCGCTTTAACCCAATTATTGAGTCTTTCCATACCGTGATGTCGGACAGGAAGCATCACTGAGTAGATTTTTCTTTGCATTCCCGTGTTCTCGGTGGACAAAATATAATCAGCTTGTGACTTTTATTTATGCATCCTTGATAACCCTAGTGCTGTACTAGGAGACTCGTACAGCAGTGTCTATTTTAGATCTGACTCGATCCGAGTCGGACATCCTTTTGTTTTTTTCTTACGCGGCTCATGTATCTCAAGACTGCTAATGGAGGTGTGGTGTACCATAATGCACACCCTTAATAGCATAGCTAGCTAGTCAGTAACTTGAGCGCAGTATAAAGCATTTACTGCTATGACGATAAATACCGTTTTACCACATATTTATTATCTTCTCTTTCTTTCTGTAATCGTGTGTTGTGTACGTGCTAAATGTGTGTGGGTTGTTGTCGGTTTTCCTTTGTTTAAGTACTGCTTTATGTTGTGTGTGTGAGGTGTGTAATGAATCTTATCTTCTTCTTCAATACAATGGTTTAGTTTTATCACCAGCATCATGTTATCAACCCTTACATGATTTGGCACCATCATTAACAATGTTGATATATATATATATATAAATTCGTAATCATGTCAATTTGTAATGTTAATTACTACTATACCCTCACCTATATTTATGAGATGTAAATGAGGAATGTAAAAGTAGGGGGGAAATGGTCCTAAAATTTACAGCTTCAGTAAGGTAGTTAGCTTTTTATAGATGGACTAGAACATTTGGCACGCGCTTTTGCGCGTGCTGCAAGGGTTGGCCTAGATAGTTCAGTTCTATATGTAAAGGCCAAGTTTATTAAAAAATGCAACGGCCAAAGTAGCAAATATTGAATGCATTAAGGGTGCACTAATAACATCAAAACATAAGTGATACAATAAGACCGCTTTAGCTAATTTGTTGATCCGAGTATCTCGAATTCAAGTTAATCTCTTGATTGTTGTGATATTTTGTTTTCTTTGGTTTGGTCTCTTCTTCGGGTTCATCTTTGGACCATTAACCCCACCATTTCTCTTCCTCTAAGAGTACTCCAGTGGAAAGAGTGAGAGATGAATGAAAGGTCTGGATGATTCTAGAAAAGTTTTAGGAATAGAATTAATTTATAGGTAGATTACTATTATGCCCTCGTTATGTTTTATTTAGAGGTTCTTTTAAGAGAAAATCGCAACAGTGTCTCACTGTAGCATGAAAATACAAATTTCTGTTCAACTGTTTCAGAAATAGCACTCCATGTCTGTTCCGAGTCTTGGACCGATCTAGTTAGCGATTCTACTGTTACAACTCGAATTTAACCAGACCAACTAACCCTAGCTAACTCCTCTAGTTTACCCATTATTTAGAAACCCGTAAACCCACCCGAACTTCTCTTCTTTCTTCTTCTCTTCTTTCTTCTTCTCTTCTTACAGTTTGGTGGTGGTGGTGGTGGAGGAGGAGTGTCTCAAAGATTAAGATCTTCTTCATTTAAGAAACCACCTGAACCCTTAAGAAGAGCTGTTGCTGATTGTTTATCTTCTTCTTCTTCCTCATCTTCGTTATCTTCTTCTTCATCACACCATGGCAGCTCCTCTACTGTTGCTTCTGAAGCTACTCGAACATTAAGGGTTTGTGAAAATTTCTTTAATTTTAGGGTTTTTTGGGTCTGGGTTTTTGTTATTCTGCTGAACTTTGCTTAATTTGATGTGTTTTAGGTCTGGGTTTTTGTTTAATTTTGTGATTTGATTTGGTTTTGGTTGGGAATTTGGAGAACTAGGTTAAATTTGTACAATAAATTTAGAGAAATGGGGGAATTTACCAAAGTTTAATGCAAGTTCCTTTATGGGGAATAGAGATGTTTATGGTTATCCATTACCACCATTGAAGACTAAAGGTTTATCAGTGATGGCTATTGTTGGTATTGGTTTAGGAAGTGGATTCTTAAGTCTTGTTCTTAGTTTTACTGTTGTTTGTATTTGGTTAAGGGTTACTGAACAACAAGCTGCTGCTGGTGTTGCTGCTGAAGAAGGTAAAATTACTGATTACTGATTCAACAAGGAAGCAAATTATAATCAATCACCCTCTGGTATGTTTGAGTTTGCTTGCTATCAAAACTTTAGCTAGTCTTCACTTCTTAGAGATTCAATTTGTCGATTTGTAGTGTTATATTATTTGACTCCTTGGTTGTGTAATGCTGTAATTGTATCTTCTCGTAGCCTCTAAACAGCAAAAAGTTCCAGAACAGAAAATGGTCCGCACTGATACTACGGATCCCGCTGGAAGAATGCATGCTTACTTGCAAGATGCACCTCTGGGGCAGCAAGAACGGAAATCTGGTTTGAACACAATACGGTAGAAATCATATTACCCCCAACTCTTTTGCGTTCATATCCGTGGAAATATCTGCAAGTAGAGTTGTGGTACTTGGCCTAAAATTTTACAACCAGCCTCGGATTTGTAAGGAAATCCTTAGGGGGCTTTGGTATGCGTAGATCTTTTGATTGCCACTTTGTACCCCCGCCAGGCATATATTTGTATATTTGTTGCATTCCTCATTGTCATGGAAATATGTATTATCAAGACTTGAGCAACTTTGTTCAAACAAATAATGCTGCATTCCATTTCACTGTCACTCTTTTGTAGCTCTGCAGTAAGGCAAAGAAGAAATCCTAGGGAAACTGCAGATCTGACTAGCGTGCAGCAGCTCTTAAGTGACGTTGATAGTAACTGTGATTCTGGTGAGTTAGTTATTTTATAGGAATTTGATTGGTTTGACAAGTTCAGGGTATTTATGTTAGTTCTTCTTTTGTATAATTCCAGGTTTGCTGGACATCGTCAAGCAATCAATATATGTTGGAATGGCAGATAGTGTCTTGGCTTTGCTTCAACACAATACCCGCCTGTATCTTGTTAATGTAGTGAATTTGAGGTTCATTTCTATAAACTACTGCTCCGTTCTTAAGGAATGTTTTATAAATTTTTCTTTTTTTAAGAGATTCAACCAACTTAATAAACCTGAAACTAGTACTTCTTTTTATTTTCTTTTTTTAATTTTTTAATTTTGATGCGCTATTAAAATTCCACGAGCAAAGTTAACATACTTGTTAACATTTCTGTGCCGCATCTCTTCTTTTGGCGTAGTTATCCTCTTAATTTTGCAGAAGTTAATTAACTTTTCTGTGTTGGTTCTGCTACTCATGCGCAGCAAAGAGCTTATGTATCAGCAAGTTCTACGTCGATTTGCCCATTTCAATGCTATTCAACTGAGTGAGCCAGCCCCCCTTACAGAATTGATTATGATTGCATTGAAAGAAGAAGATACGAAATCCAAAACTGATGAAGTGAAGCAGAAGATAGCAGAAGTAATATACAGTACCTTTTTATTTGCATTTTCTAGCTTAAATGATGCTGTCAAAATTTCTAAATATCTATCCATTATATGCTGTTGGTGAGGCTTGTTGACAAGGCTCAAAACTATTAGTATATACATAGCAGGTATTCATTTTGAAGTGCACATTTTGGTCCATTTTGTGGGCTATTCTAGTTTTGCTGAAGGTTACAATGTCTTGTGTAATGTTTCCAACTGCGATGAGTTCATAAGTCATACCAAGTTGCACTAACAGTTGCGTAGTTCTATATATTTTATGCAGGTAGATATATACCCAAAGTTTATGGTTTCTAGTCATACTACTAGTGAATCTTAGCTGTATTAAAATTGTCTTGCCAATATTGGAAACCGTAGGACTAAAATAGTCATGCTATCTGCATTTGTGTAGGACTAAAATAATCATAGCTTTATGTGTTGGCTTAAATTCATATGTGTGTGCCATTTTTTAAATAGATTCAGTGGATGTGGGACATGAAATCTGCATCCAAATGGACTCTACAAACAGCCGACTCAATACACAGACAGGTATGCCCTTTCACTCCAGTGCAGTATTCTAAATTTCTTTGATTATAATTTAGAAACTAAAAGTATGAAGAGTTATATGCATGCTAATTGTTGTTGAGTCTTAGGAATATCACAAATGCTAGGATGTGTAACTGCTCTGAATTAAGGTATTTAATAAACTTGTCAAAATTGGCATGTGGCTTAGGTTTTTTTTTGTAACGAGATTTAATATACTCAGTTAAGTTTGTACTACAATATGTTGAAAGGCAGTGTTAATTTTGTGCTATGATTTAATGAAAGGTAGGGTTTATTTTGTGCTATGATTTAATGAAAGGTGAGGCTTGTTGACAAGGCTCAAAACTATTAGCATATACACAGCAGGTATTCATTTTGATTGGAAAACTAACCCAAATTTGAGTTTAATCATGGGTCTGTCTACTTAGTTTTTCTTTTTGTGCTGATTTCGGTAGGATTAAATTTTATACTGCCAGTGCAACGATGGTCGGATTAAATTTATACTACCAATGTAGAATTAGCTTTATACTGCCAATACAGATCGTAGGATTAAATTTTATACTGCCAATGCAAGGATGGTCGGATTAAATTTATACTACCAATGTAGAATTAGCTTTATACTGCCAATACAGATCGGTAGGATTAAATTTTATACTGCCAGTGCAAGGATGGTCGGATTAAATTTATACTACCAATGCAGAATGGTTCATAAACGTATTCATTGATGGTTCATAAACGTATCACCTGTGGAGTAGGACTAAAATAGCCGTACTATTTGCGTTAGTGTAGGACTAAAATAGTCATACTAGTAGTGCATCTTAGCTGTATTAAAATTGTCTTACCAATATTGGAAACAGTAGGACTAAAATAGTCATGCTATCTGCATTTGTGTAGGACTAAAATAGTCATAGTAGTAGTGCATCTTAGTTATAGTATTGTCTGGCCAGTATTGGTAAATTTGAAAACTGACTTGTTTGTCTTTGTTGTGCTAAATCTCTATTTTATTTCCTGTTAAGGTTGTCCTGAGCTCTATTGATTAGGGAATGAATTGCTTGTGCTTTCTGTAACGATGTGAATCCATTCCCTTAGTTATCACTTACTCTTGGCTAGATAGCTATTTTGAGTTAAAATGTTCTCAGGTCATTTTTGGTAAAGGCGAAGTCTATTTCAGTAGTGAACCACTCTATATCTTTGCATTGTTAGAAAAAATTGAATTGTGGGTTGTCATCTGGTTGTCTTTTGCAATGCATGACTTCTTTCAGTGACAATGTGTAGTTGTGGACGGATGTATTCGAGGGTGGAGGTGGAGTACAATCCTTAATTCATATGGTGCTGCAGGTTTCATGGGGTTTATGTATGATGAGGCTTCAATGGTCGGAAGTTGACCGAATTGGTTAAGATGTTGCGGAAGAGATCATTTTATATCTAAAGTAGTGAGATTTTACATACCCAATTAATTTGGTACTACACTGTGATGAAATGCAATGTTAATTTTGTGCTACAATGTGCTGAAAGGCAGGATTAATTTTGTTCTACAATGTGCTGAGATCATTTTATATATAAAGTAGTGAGATTTTACATACACAATTAATTTGAGACTACACTGTGCAGGTTTAATTTCTATGTTAATTTTGTGCTACAATATAATGAAAGGCAGGATTAATTTTGTACTACACTATGCTACAATCGGGTTACAACCAATCGGGTTACAAACAACCCATTTCTTAAAACCCGACCCTAACTCACGAACTAACCTGTGTGGTTAACTCTAAAAGACGAGTTGACTCGCCGATTCAACTCGACAACTCAGAACAGACATGGAGTGCTATTTCTGAAACAGTTGAACAGAAATTTGTATTTTCGTGCTACAGTGAGACACTGTTGCGATTTTCTCTTCTTTTAAATATATGGTCAGGGGTAGAATGATAACAATAATAATTTATAAGGTTAATGACTGTTATGTCCTCATTAATTTATGTAAAGTGTGTATATAAGTAAAGAATCAGGGGCAAATTCGTCAAAAATTTTACAGCTTCATTAGGGGGTCTTGGCTTTTTATAATAGAATAGATAGATAGAATAGATGTTTGATTCACAGGTATTTGAATGAGGTACAATTCTTATACACGACACGACTGATTGTTGGCTTGTGCGTATATTTAGTTGGATTCAAAAGTTTCCTATAATCATACCGATTACTAGTAATTTCAAATACAGTATAATAAACCAGAGTCAGATGCAATGACTAATGAGTCTATTGATGAGTCAGCTGAGTTAGCTGAGAATAGTGTTAGTATTGCTTACTAGTTTGGCGTGCACCATAAAGTGTTATTGTTGGTAGTGGTGGGAATCGTGGGGATTGACTTTGGGAGAAGAAAAGAAGGGGAATAGTGCCAAAAATGATTCCAATGAAGACCTTTGTTTTCTTTCTTCTTTTTCCTCTCCTTCTAGGGTTAAAAAAGAACCGTGTTTTTCGGCCGAGAGAAATCTTTGGGGCCGAGTGAAAAACGACAAAATAGCATGAAAAGACTAAAATACCCTTCACTTTATAATATATTCACTAGACTACCCTTCCATTAGACCTAACCCTTTAATTAGCCTTCTCCCTCTGTCGCACCATTTCTTTCCCTCATTCTTCTTCCTCCCTCTTCTTCTTCTTCTTCTTTCTCATTCTTCTTCTTCCTCCCTCTCCATCACATTTTCTTCTTCTTCTTCTGCAGACAGAAACACCACTACAACCTCACCACCACCAGATCCATAAACCACCACCACCACCACCACCACTCTTCTCTCGATTTTATTTTCTTCTTCTTCTTCTTCTTCTTCTTCTTCTTCTTCTTCTTCTCTTCCTTTTCATTTAAAACCACCACCAACAATCGAGATAACACCATCAACGCCATCAAAGAGTTCCCTAGAATGATTTAT
>JAJJMA010201107.1:0-10305 GCA_023529015.1 Papaver nudicaule | reverse complement strand
GGTTCGTTACATTTAAGATTTTTTGTTGGAAAGTACAAGCGATGACATGACACGAGTACCCCACAAGCGAGCCCAAGTTCGAAAATGCTATCTACCCACCGGTTTCCCTCCCCCACACTTGCCCCCGCTGATGTGTCAAACACATAGGGGAACCCCCTGTTAATCGGTGGGTGGGATGGAGTAGCCACTCACTGCTTGACACATCAGTGGGGCAAGGCTGGGGGAGGAAAAGGAGGGGTCTGTAGCAGCTTCGGCCCAAGTTCATGCCTTCCTGAAGATAAAATAGTACATTTATCTATTTGCACTTTTATCTATGTCCGACAGGAATTTAGATTCAGAATTGCTTGACCTAGTACGTCCTCCCACGGAAAATCGTTAGATAAAAAAATCTTGGGCTATGTTCTTCAGAGTTTGTACTCCATTTATTATCATGGATCACGTTCTCAACAAAATCTCAAACATATCGAGTGCAAGCAAAGCGTTGATATTCATATCGAGTCATTATAATTCCGACTTACAAATAACGATATGGTAACACATTAATACACATTAATACACAGTAGATATTCTGGACAATAAATTCTTATTCATTAAGGTATATTGTGAAGGTATTTACCTTGTAATCAACAAAATCTCAAACATATCGATTTATCATCTAGGAAATATTAGGGTCTCGCCAAATCACTTAGTAAACACACATAAGCGATTTAATATATAGTTCAAGTAAAAAACAAAGTACGCAAAGTACTTGCAAGATTTTTATGTCAATTCTGCACAGTGTATCTAAGAGATTATGTTCTCGGTCTATTGCACATCCTCACCATTAAGAGAACGATGAGTGAGTGAGCACTTATCAACACAGCCAAGTTGTGTTGATTTGAGCAAGTTCTTGCTCACAACAAGTTCTTGCTCTTCCTCTTATTCTTGTTTTTCAACTTCGATTTGGAGTTATTAACGCCATGAAGGGCAGAGCATGAGTGATCTTCCAAATAGTCCATAATTTTTTTTGCATATTCCGTAATTCAACTGACCAAATTATTCACAAATTGACTAACGTCATTCAAAAGATTCTTAGATTTTCTTTGTTTTTGAGCCATTAGGAGTATTATTGCGATTCTTGAGTAACCATGTGTGTGTTTGTGCAATAATAACCTTTTTTCTTTCTACCAATCTTTGCAGAATTTGTAGAAGGATCATCTGAACAATTGACCTTTCGATTAACAAAAGAATCAGTTCGTCTCCAACTAGGTGCATCAGATCTAGTCTTTGAGAAATTATTTTCCTTTTCATAATAATGCTGATTATTAAAGGATTTAGACGAAAGCTTATAGACAAATCTTGGTTCATCATAATAATAATTTTTCTACCTAAATTTAGAAAAATAACAATTTGAATCACCAAGAGAAGTCGTCATAAAATTTCTCTTTCGAAATTTGCATCCCTTTTCCAAGTGTCCTTTATTTCCACAATAAAAATATCGTTTTGTAAAACTACGAAGAATGATTTTGAGTTGTTAGTCCACTTGAAATGAAGTTTGAAAAACATTGTTCTTTTCACCTTTGACAAAGGGCATCGAACCATTGGCATCATTGAAAGAGTTTCCTCATATTTACCTTTGAAATGTTTGATTGGACAGCATCTTGAGATTTAACAAACTTTACCTCTTTGCTAGTACTTGGAGCGTCTATTTCCTTGTAATCCAATCCTCTTGTATCATGAGGATATCACATCGCTCCTAGCATTGAGTTTAGTTGGTTTGAACTCCAAATTGGACTTTTTGGAGTCATGTTCCATCCTTTTGATATTTTTCATGGGCAACGTGAAGATTTTTCTTTCATTGATCTTCTGGAGATTGACTACAACTTGCTTCATTTTTAAAGTATCGTACACATTGAGCACACACAACAAGTTTTTATGTGAGAGCTTCACATTCGGAAGTCTTTGAGCATATAATTTCGTTGAGATCTTGGATCATTTTGTGAAATACAGTTTCTTTCTCGAGACCATCACTGAAGAAAGACTCATTCATGTGAATATTGTTTTCTTTCTTTAGCATGACGTTCTCTTTTTCAAGAGATCTATTTACTCTTGATTAGTAGCTATCAAACTTTTGAAGATTTATAAAACACGATTATTTTTGTTCAAACCTTCTTCAAGATTACGAACTTCAAGGAAGAGTCAACCTTGTGTGAATCCAGATAACGAAGAAGCATGCGCCTCCAATGGCTAAGACAATATGATCTAAAAACGGCAATCACACTGCTTCCCCTCAGTAAGCATGCGCCTACAATCACGTAGTGATCACGCACTTGTAATCCCTTAGAAATTGATGTACTTTACTATCTTCTAAGAGTTGGTCCACAACACGCCATGAATACTATTGCTACTCGACGTCCAATATGACGACTTCATTCCTTCTAGGCCCCTTCAATCAAAACGACAAAGAAAACCGTAAGATCTCCCAACTTGGTATATCACCCAATAACGCAGTTATTATAAGTGATCCTTTACCAAATCAAATTTATTCCGTAACAATCTAAACTCTTTGATATCACGACAAGGCTATTACATCTATGATATTACTCATAAAACTCCTTGTTAGTCCTAGATACAATCAAGTCAGTGGATAATAATAACCTTGAATAAATCAAGATACTAATCAATACAAATCAGATCGAAGCAACAAACTTGATTCCACTTGATACGATCTTATCAAGTTGGCATACAAAACATCGATCGCTTACAAATCCAGGTCGATAGAGTTCAGGTACATTTCTTCAACACAATCTTGAGTGGCCTTATATCAGAAGAGAGGGACCTTAGAATGAACAAGATTGATCTATGAAAAATCTATAAAAGACGAAGTTATATCATATATAAACTTCTATGCTTCTTGGTCCCCTACGAAGCCTCACAGTATCAAACCCAAACAACGAGAATAAGAACTCGAAGAACCAATAAAGGTTGACGTTTGAACAACAAATTGCTAGAGAGACAAATCTTGACGGAGGAAATTACACCCCTATTTATATTGTTCGACCAAGGCTGGTAAAGGAAATAAAATCCCGAATATTAAATGCTCATTAGTTCGGCCATTAATATTTCATGTACAACATGTGCTAAAATGAGATAAAAGGAAATGAAATTCTTCTCATTTCTTACAGCATTTATTATTTGAGAAACAAGTAGATATCATCCTCAATTGTCCAGTAATATTCGACCCACTGGTAAAAGACCCAAATATCCAATTTTCATTTAATCTCATTAAATGAGAATCATCGCAAATAAAGACACTTCCAAAGTTAAATAGATTAATAATAAAGATTTGATATATCGTCATTAACTTTTCCTCGATTTTCATAAAGATAACAGTGAAATCTCTTTAGGTGGAAGGAGGACCATATTCGATTTTGCCAAGTCAAAGAACATTGATGCACGTCTGAATATCTTACCGTTGAGTGTCTAGAAATGAGCAGAAACATGCAAGCTCATGTTTATGACCAAGCCGAACCTAAACCATACTTAGACGAATACACATTAAGTACAAAGTATGATTCATCAAATAGTTATCTCATAAATCATTAATATGAGTATAGGTAAGAATTTGTGCATCAAGATATCGATTTCAGTATGAGAAGATTGAATTCTAACACAAGCAATCTATCACCGAAGGTGACATTGATTGCTAGTCATAGAGATCGATTCCTTTGAAGAAAACTCAAATCATTCGAATATGAAATCGAATTCAAGAGAGAGATCAGTTTCAACCTTAGGTAATGGATTTCAGAAGTAAGAGATCGATTCCTAGCTTTAGACATTAACTACTCAAAAGAGAAATCGGTTCCTAGGGTAAGGAAATCAATTTCTAGCATTGGTTGTCAATATATATCGTAGGAAATAAATACCAAGCTCTAACAATCGATCCCTAACTTCAATGATTACTATCATAGGAAATCAATACCAAGCTCTAGTAAATAATTGTCGTTCATATACTTATATGAAAGGGAAACAAAAGAAATAACACTAACGGACTATCGACGAAAAACAGGAGGATCTAGAGGAATCTCGTCACTATCCATTATGAATAATCATCGAGGGATCAAAATCATAAGAAATTGTCGCAAAACCAACAAAAGCCTTTTCACGAAACGACGTAATAAGACAACAAGAAAAAAAATAAGAAATAAGCCTTATCACCAGCCATTTTCAGAAGAAATAAGATAAAGAAAGAATCCTTTTCTGAAATAAGGAAAAAAGTTTTTCGGGGAAGAGGTGATGAATAACTGTTCCATCACCAACAATTTATGACCCCCAAAAACTAAGTGAAAACCCAATTTCACCCTTGGCACGCGAAATGACGTAACACATTACCAACATCAACAACACCAACATAACGCCTGTAAAAGGCCAAGATCCGCCATCGATAGATAAGACCTCCATACCAACATCTGCACCAATATTCGCACCATCAAAAATGACTAAGGAACGAACCGCACGACGCACATCAAAACCGTTAGAAATTTCAGATTAGCATATGCCTAAATGCAAGTTAAAGAAAGTATCACTTATGATCATCTCGGGGTTCATAAACAAAATGGCAGAATATGGATGCCACATTCCATATGCCTCCTTATAGACCATACCACTACCCCAATCATGCCTAAGATTACACATCATCGTTGGAGCCAGAACATGTAGGAACCATATGCAAGATGAATGGTCATGCGCCCTCCTCTTACCGCGCCCTCCTCTTACCAAAGGAGCTTAGGTATGTAACCGACATAGTCGTCTTTATAGTATTTTGGCTTCGTAATACTGGATCATTGAGGGGCTATCCTCAATATCCCTATTAATAAGGACTCTCTTTCCTTAAGAGAAAGGTCGAACTTTTGTTTGTGTTCTTACCTTAGCGGATAGACCCCTTTTTGGCTTCTATTGGAGAGTGTCGTTTGATACCGTTAGTGCACATGAGTAGATATATCTCGGGGTAGTTGAGCCTAGTAATTTATAGCAGCTACAATTACTTTACTTGTGTTGTCTCTCACTCTCCCTTGGGCGTATGTTGTCTACAAATATATCAACTACAATTTCACGCTGAAACAAGGAGATCGAAACTTACCTTGCCACTTTCAAAACACTTCAGACATTCATACGAGGCAAATTTAGCTATAAATTTTATAAATTACCCCTCAGACATTCTAAAAGCATACGTAACAAATCCATTATATTTTTACGTAGAAAATACTATTGAACCAGGTCAAACCATGGATGCAAGGTAGATCTACTGCAAATCTTAGAAAGACCAACCTGTGCATAATATATCCAACTCAGTCCTCATATTATGCAAATTTCTCAACCACACCGGAAAACTACGAGGGTTACTGCAACTGTTAAAGCATTGCTTGGTTGAACCCACTGGTGGTGGAATGTCAAGTCAATTATCAAGTTTAGTTGCCAAAACATAACACTTGATTTAGTCTACAATGTCATTCTCAGACTAGGATAGCCTATGTTGAGATGAATACCATTTGAAGATCGCGGAACTTATACACTTGATATATTTCGTCCTCTCGTCAAAATGTTGGTAAGGATTATTCCTCGATTTCATATCTACCATTCTATCACATTAATGGCCAATGATGTTGTATATTGATCCTTATAAGATGGAAACATGTAGTTCTTTGAGTCTTGACACGATGTTTTATACCTTAGTATTTCAAAGATTTAAAACTAAAAGTAGAATCGGGTTAAGTTCTGAAACTCAGTACCCAAAAAGTTTGCGCACCTCTCACAAACCATGCTTGGTGATCAGAAAAGTGGCTGAACTCTCTGCATACTATGGTTCGCGTACCTATCATGAACATGTTCAAGTGAACTAAGTATGCTTATATACTTTACATACCTATCACGAACTATGACTGTCGAAAACCTAATAGTATATTAATGTAAAAACACGGTTCGAGAACCTACATATTACAAACCATGCAGAAATCTTAAACTCATATCTGTTTTTTCATTTTTCAGTTCACGTACCTATCACGAACTATGTGAACGATTACACAACTAACTTTTGGCACAACCTTCTTATAGTCAAGGTAAACCTTTTCACTACCTTAGCCATTTGAATCTAGGCGGTTCGAGAAGTTTGGATGGGAAATTTGAGCGAGTCAGGGATATCGTTGTTCGTGAACTTACTTGAGACTCATTCTAAGGTCGCTCAAATTTTAATCTAGACCTCACTTGATAATCAATATAAATATATGACTTTTAAACGATACACGTCGTATCCTATACACATTATTGTGTATCCTTGTTGCAAGGTTGGTCGTCATCTCGAAACCTTCTAGTAGGTTGCAATTATTGAAAGACTTCACTTGAGAATCGTGAACCACAAGTCAGATTTCAGCACCTTGATCATATATGTATCTTGCATCGGTTGTATTGTACTAGAATAATCAACCACAAGCACCAAGACTGTGATAGAACTTCGTAAGGCTCTTTAAGTAAGATTAAGTCCAAAAAGTTCTACAACGACTATGATTAGACCTAGAGTTATAATTGTAAAAGTTGTGAGGTAAAGTTATTAGTAGTAGCTAGTATGATGCGGGTGATAAGTCTTGCCAAATGACATTCTACAAACACTTCGTATAACTGAGTTTATAAAGCATTGCATTGAAGATCAACAACTGCGTATATAAAGAAAAGTTCATAATTAAAAATATCAGTCCCTAATAAAAACATAAATGGATAATAGGTTAGTACTTTTTGTTTCGTCTTTGTTTCTTGGAGACTTCATTTTCATCGAATTCCTCTATCCTACCAGGATTAGGACCTGATTGAAGTGATATTAGCCTCTCCAGATAGCTTTGTCTTTGTTTCTTCGTGACTTCATTTGCGTTGTGTTCCATTACCCTACCAAGAAGAGTAGGACCTCATTGAAGTGATACAAAACTCTCCAGGAAATTTTGTCTTTGTGTTTTCTTGACTTCATTTGCATTGCATTCCTTCTTGGTACTAAGAGTAGGACCGCTCTCCGTATAATTTTGTCTTCGTTTCTTGGATTGTTGAATTGATGATGCAAAACGCTCTGCCCAACCCACTTGACTCCATGCCATATGTTTAAGTGATACCAAACTCTCCACATAACTCACCGTGTGACTGCGTGCCATACCATCAAAACCGTGGATTTCCAAGACTTTGGTTGAGCCATTCTTGGGGTCATATAAAATTTTATTTTTGCCAGTATCCATTATGAATTCGCCGTTTGTGCAAGACCATGCCAGCTTGAAAGCCCATGAATTGATAGGGAATGATCTTTTGAAGCTGAACTGTTTAGTCCAAGATTCTCTCACTCCATACTCTTGCATTAACCAAACATCAATGAGTTTATCACCAACCGTTCCATGAACAACAACCAAACAGATACGGCCGTCCATTAGCCCCACATGGTCATATGTCTCATGTTTTATCCTGTGATTAATAAAAACTTTTTCTTCTTCTTCTTCTGGATATAAGAAATCCACAAGTCTCTGGCTGCTGATATCAAAAGAGACTATAACTCTGGAACTAGTTTCTTCGATAAAGCTTAGCCAATGAAGAGCTCCATTCAAAAGCCAAACACGAAGTTACATGGAGAAAGAACAATGTATTGGCGCATGCATTCGATAGTTTTATACGTGTTGGATCCCAATGTACAGACCTCAACTTGAGAATAACTTGAATTGACCATTGAAACTTTTACCAATACGTAATCATCAAGCTGGTTGTCATAACCAAACCCATGTCTAACTGTCATCATCGATTCTAGAGCGGACACCACGCGGAAGAAGCATCTTACCGTCTTATACTCACCGCCAGTAGGGTTCCAAATACAAAAAGTGGAAGAAAGACCAGTAGGTGAAATGCATATGCAAATCAAACCATTACAAGAGCCCACTACTTCACCACCATTGCTGCACTCATCCAAATTTGGTCGGTAATTCATTTCCCTATGTTCATCACATGCAACAGTAACCGTAGACAATGATGCTGATGCTGATGATATTGAAGCACAATCTATTGAACGGCAAACAGGAAGCCCTTGAAACGCTTCAGGCATGGGAGAGAGAGATATAAGCAGGAGACTAGGGTCCTTATTCTTGGTATGGTTAAGGTGATCTATAATGAATTTAGGGTCAGAAAGCAGCTTGCACAAAGGTTTGCATGCACACCTGCAACTTCGAATAGATTTCACTGGTAACCTTGAGAAGACATCCAACTGAATCTCTTCTGGTAGCCTCCACAACATCTTCTCTTTTAGCTAGGGTTTCAGAGGAGAGTAATAAGACAGGATCGATCAAATGCTGCTGCAGTATTTCATTTTATAGCTAGTAAACCTAGGACTTTTGGGCAAGAGTTCGCTCTGGTCGGGCCAAATATAGTGCCAGATGGTTGTACTAGTATGTACTACATCTTGATCTTCACCACCATTGGGCAATGGCCAACGATATGCATACATAGAAGAAGAGCAAGGCCCAAGTCTGGCTGAAAAACCACTCAAATCTCACTGCACTGCACTGCACTGCACAGCGTCAAAGTAAGCATTCTTCAGCAACACTGGATTCCACAGTTGAAAGTTGCAAAGCTGAAGCCTCCGGCCAGCTTCATGCACCAGCCAAGTTTGCATTATCCAGACTATCATAAGCTGGCTCCATCACTATTGAGTTTAACAAAACCAATTTTGGTTGGTTCCACATACATGAATCTCCCTTCCTGTACTAACAACACTCAAATAACTTCATAAACCAGAAGGGATTTAAAGGTTGTTCTCAAACCCCAATTTGAAAACAGAAAATCCCAAACTGAAAAGAATACTCAAAATCAAGAGTTACATAAAAGACAATCTGGGTCAGGTCAGCAACCAAATTCCTTATATGAAGCTTTTCTTTCCCTTACAATTTGTTTAAAACACAAAATTTGTAACCTTTTCGAGAGCACTTCGGTTTCCAAGTTTTCCTCCAGTCAGAAACAGGGGTCTAGCAAGCAAACCTGGACTTTTGTTGAAATGTAGAAATGGTACACAAACTACAATAATTTTGTAAGTCCTGGTGTTTGTGAATGATTTTCATTTCCAGGTATGTATTTTACTTGATCAAAATTTTGCTCTTGATTTATACTTGGATATTCGAGAAATCCGAAAGTACAAATTCTGTTTTGCATTACCTGACACTCAAATCTGACATGATCACAAGACTCCATAACAACTGCTAATCCATAAAGTATATATAAGGACAAATTGCAAACCCTACTTAATGTGCTGGCAGCTACATGGGATGGAATATGTAACTCCAACTAGTCTGAAAAACAACATTCCCAGTGGATAGTACATTTCTAATGCAACCAGAAGACATTTTTCGACAAAAGTGAAAAATCCTTTAGCATTCAAGTCCTTCAGAACATTAGCCACCTCCTCCCCCATTTCCAAGATTAGTAAAGGGGGACTTCAAGGCTTGAACAACTGCATGATAGTGCTCATTACCGATCTAACAACAGAAGTAAGACGCAGATGTCAGAACGCTGTGCATTTGAGTCATGGAACAATGAGGTAATTATATGAGACGTACACTGAAGCAGCTCTGAGAAGATTAAAAGTACAATACACACTCACCTTTAGTTGTTTTTGTCAAATTGTTATCCCGTCAATGTATTCCTCTTCGTTCGCTATTTGTTCCTGCGACCATGTATTGTATATGTACCGGAGTTAAATGACACTAGGTTGGCAAACAAAGCTGTTAGGTTGGCCCAAACTGGAATCCCTTGAAACTCAAGAGTTCTAGCTGTTTTATGCTTTGGGTAATACAAAACAAGTGATCCACCAATCCGCAAAAGAATCAAACCGTTCTCGAAAGAGTTCACTGGTTGGAAATATGTCCACTGTTCAAATGTTGGTGAGGAAATGGTAAACAGTTTACTCCAAGACTCTCCAACTCCATATTCATTCATCACCCACACCTCAAAACTAACATCATCTGTTCTGCTAGATATGCAAAGGCATCCACCCAGTACACCGATCCGTCTCTCAGTACCAATGACACGTTGTGGCAGTTCTTGGAACGTCTCCTCCTCGATATCGAAAGCCAAAATGCAAGAAGTTGTCAACCAATGTAGAGCTCCATTAGCAAACACCCCTTCTTCATCAATACCACTCTCATGAACAGGTAATACTTCCTCTATACTTGTCCATGAATTCGATCCCAGTGTAAACACCATGACTGTAGCCTCACCTTTCTCCTCGCAAGTGATGGAGATATCTACAATCTTGTAATC
>JAJJMA010201077.1:0-11712 GCA_023529015.1 Papaver nudicaule | reverse complement strand
TTCTTCTCTTCTTCTTCAACTACTTTTCATAACACCTTTTTTTTTTTTAACACAACAAACCCTAATTTCATCATATCCTCAAAATCAACAAAGCAAGCTTACACTATGTCGATAACAATCAAGTACGTAAAACTAACAGATGGTTACAATTTAATTGATTTCTACACGTAAATGGCAGAATCGAAACCCTTCATTTCCACCCAGAATCGGTGTATGTAGTTTCAAATATATACCGATTGTTGTTGGTCTCGAACAACAATCGTTTTTCTGTGTTATAATTAACAAACGATTATTATTTCACAGTAACAATCGTTGAACATTAAGTACTTTATATACCGATTGTTTTATCTCTGATTTTTTTGAACCTACCCAAATCGTTACTGGCATTTTAAAATCGTTTTATGATATGTATATTAAACACCAATTATGGATGACAGGTCCATATATGTTAAACTAATCGTTAGATAATTGGTTGTAGGTTTACCGATTCTGGTTCTCTCAGAAAGTTTTGAACTTATTTCTATTTATCGGTTCTTATTAATAAATACATGCACCGATTTTGTTAAATCGTTTTATGTATGAATGTATATAGGCCGATTAATCTCTTAATACCTTTATATTTTTAAGCCGTTTCCATTGTGTTTATGTAACAGGGAACCAGAATCAAGTGGTCAACCAACACCCACTGAACCATGTGTTGTAGTTCAACCAACACCAATTCGCGATGCTGAATCGAACCTTGCTCTTGTGATTTATCAACCTCCCCCACTACCAATGCGCCTTGATCATGCACTTGTGATTGAGACACGACGTCAAAGGAACGAACTCATTGACCGCCCTCCCCCACCACCAATTCATGATGATGAATCGAACCTTGCACTTGTGCTTTACCATGAACCCCCAACACCAATTCGTGAGGATGATCCATGCGTGATTGATTCACGACGTCAAAGGGATGAACACATTGATCCTCCTCTTCCACGACCACGACATTTGCGTGGGGAAAATTCTCCTGGCCTGCGTAGGGATTATCGGGATTTTCTTCCTCCCCAAGTCGAAAGATTTGTCGATCATGATGAATGGGAAGCGCAAGCACCTCGTAATCTTAAAAGAAAGAGGGTTGGTGAGGTTGTGGATATTTTTCCTTGTGGTTGTACACTTTGTGCTGAAGTTGCACGTCTCCGTCCACTTGTTGAGGCCAATGGCGGACCGAGCTGGGAACTAATCCGCAGTCGAACACGGTTTGGAACTGGCTTCACTGGTTGAGTTTTATTATGTGTTTTGGTATTGTGTGTTCTTATTTTAGAGTTTCTTTTATGTTATGGACATCTATGATGGTGAACAAATTATGTCTTTTAATAGTCGTAGACTTAAATCGTTGAATTTCTGGTTATGAATGTATGGTTGTTATGTTTGTTCATGTATTGACGCTTCCTATTTTGTTCCATAACCATGTGATAATAGTTAGTGTATTTCAGGATAATAATCGGTTAATACAATATCCAGTGTTGGCCGATTAAACACAATCGTTGTATTTGTAAGTTTTTGTACAACTAATATAGGTAATCAAATGTTTCAAACTCCTATGCTCCACAATCAGCGTGTGTTACAAATAGGTAACGCCGATTATGCTCAGATTTTTGAAAAAAATAACCGAAGGGTTTTCATCTATAAAAGGACATAGAGAACTCTTCTTAGTACTATGCTACCTATACTCCTCAAAAATTTTAAAATCGTGTTTCCAACCCACAAAATGGCTAAACCTTCATCTTCTACCGGTACTCCTCCAACGTCTCCTACTCCCGAAACTCGGAACATAACTAAGGAGATAATCAGTAACTACTACTACACCAAAAAATCAGCTACATCTCCTCCTCTATTCACTCCCCCTCCATTTAAGAGATGGTATCCTACTCCCCCTAAACACTATGGTAACCCAGTAGTTAAGCGATGCAAATCATCTACAACTTCTTCTTCTTCGTCGTCATCTAAGGTTCGAAAACCCTATAGAAATCCTCTAGACTCATTACCCGATGGACCTAAACCACGTCCCAAATTTACGTTGGAAGAAGATTTATGTCTTTGTAAAAACTATATGATTTTCTATCCGACCCCTGCTGAAATGAAACGAAATCGTGTTAAAGTGAATTATCCACAACTGAGGACTACTGTCACTGAAGAATTCAAAATTGATGAACCTAGAAGCCAAGTTGTGCGAGATCAGAATGCGTTGGAGTTTCGATGGAGAAAAATACATAAAAGAGTCGACGAATTTATGCACTTGGTTATGTCGATCCGAGCTCAACATTCGGAAAATAGTGATGATGAAATTTTGGCTAGGGCTTTGAAAGAATGGCAACGAATTAAGGGGAAGATCTTCAAGTACGAAAAACATTATCGTCTCCTCAAGATTTTTATCGCAAACTGTTATATTGGTTGATTAAATGTATGTTTGTGTAAGGTTAAATTCGTTAAAGTATTTTTCATAGACATAATCGGCGTTTACATTTCATATTGTAGGCCGATTGTCGTTACAATCGCCCTTCAGTTTACTGCATTGTAAACGATTTTATTTTCTATTTGGGGTTGTTAAATTCATTGTCCAATACTTTTCTTTTCATTAATCAGATATCGGCTCTTGTGGACTTATTTATTAACCGATTGTTTATTTAAAATTTGGGGCAGCATTCAAATCGGCGTCATTTGTTCAACATATATACTGATTTTTGATTGTTTTCCCAAGAAAAAGAGCCGTTGGGATCACATCTATATAAGAGAACCTCCCCACACACATACCCTCCATCTCAACTTGAAGTTCTACTTCCTCCATTAGTTTTTTTTCCAATTCAATAGGAAATAATGGGGGGATGGGGGAATTGGGACGCGCAAGAAGCCTTAGATCTAGTGTAATCATTCGCGTATGTCCTACGTGAACGACCCAATGAACTCCGCACTATGTTTTGGAAGAGGGTCAAAGAAGTCTTTGTAGAGCGCAACGGGAATCGAAAACTACGAAATTCAAGCATGTTTAGCTTTCGATTCGATCACATGAAGATGGATATGCGAGAGTACGTTAAAATTATGGAAATGGTTAACCATCATCCCCAACGATCTAGTAGGTGGAAAGTGAGTATCGAGACATATTTGTATTTGATTCATTGTTACATTCTTGCATACTAACTTCATGCTTTTCTTTCACTCTTTAATTTTAGAAAGCGAGATTCGCGGTTATATGGGAAGTACGCCAAGGCCGACAACCATATGCTTTCAAGAAGTGTTATAACCTGTTGAAGAGACGTGCTCCGAGATTCATTGATGAAGTATTAATGGATGACAGGCTAATTTGGACCTACTAGATTATGTAATTTTAAAATTTCCTAAACTATGTATTCAATTTCCTAAATCAATGAATGAAGCTTCAGTCCTTAAATTTCTGCCAGTTTTTATTGGATATAATCGGTTTATCTATATATATATATATATATATATATAAAACGATTATTTGAGAATTGTTCAGAATCGGTTTAAAATATTGCATATACCGAACGATTTGATGGCGATAGTCAATAATCGTTCTCTAAATTTGGTCTTAACTACCGATAGAAAAAATTGATTTTCTAAATCGTTATATGTTTGTTCTGAGATAAACCGATTAGTGGTTGATCAAGTATATGGTTTTCCCTGTCTATTTGTACCATAATCGTCCTTTATATCCATTAATATAAGACGATTTTGGTTATTATATTCGGTGTAATAGATGGTATAAATAAACCGATTGATTTATTTGAATTTCTGGGTAGATTAACAACAATCGGCGGATGATGGTAAAACTCTATACCGATTGTTCGAGAAGCCAAGCATAATCGGTTTATGTTTCTATATATATAGACCGATTATGTGTTGTTCAGATTCAAGATTTTGGTTAAAAAACTTGGGTGATTCTCATGTTTGATAATGTTTGATCATTTTTAATCTTGTTTTAATGTGAGAATTAAGACTAATTAATCTTGTTTAGACTCTAATCATGTAATTAGCAACTAATTGAGAAAGGGTAAAACAATCTTCTTTTATAAGGGGTTTTCCGATTTCACTATATAACATCCACCGGAATTATTTTTTCATGGGGCCAAATACTCATGAATGGGGCCAAATGTAGGTAGGCAAAATACATTCCATTAATAAAATCCTAAATACTAGGTGGAACCTGAGTACCTGCCAAACCATGGCCCTGGAAGATTTTGTAGACATAAATTGAACCATGGGGCTCCCTTCTCCTCTTCCTTCCGTTGAAGCTGTATGTAATGTAACTCAATCCTCCTCCTCCTCCTCCTTTCCGGCCCTGAGAAGAAGAATGAAGAAACTGCGGCTCTATTCTTCTTTCAATTCTTCCCCTTCTAACAAGGTAAAATCCATTCCATCTTTGTAAACCTTGAATTGCTGATTTGCGATCATAAATTAGGGGTTTCAGATAATCAAATTTGATTATCTGATATAGAAGTTGAAAATCATGATTATAACTTTTATCATAAGGGCATGATCTTTACTAAATGAACATAGTCAGAGTCAGACACATATCTTTGTAGATTTTTAAATTGAGTTTTTATGGAAGTGTAGTTTTTAAATTGAATTTTTAAATTAGTTTATAAAGTTATTTATTTGTTTATAACATCCAAACATTGTGTTTATGTTGTAATTCTATTGAAGACAAGTACTAAATCCGCACAAATAACAGGATACTTGCAATACACGAGCTATCATGGAAGTATCCAAGCAAATACAAAGATGTTGTGAGTGATGTTTCAGCCTGAAATTTAGAAATTTGTGCTTTATCCAGGGTAAAGGAGATTCCTTATCTATTTATTATGATTGGACAGCCGGGCGCGCACGACCATTCGGCTCAAAAGACGTTTACATATTCGAACTCAAAGATATAATGCATTCCTATGGCCGGGATTTGAATGCACTGAAGACCTAACAGGTAGGCATTATAGTTTGGTATGATATGATAAAATCAGTTAGACCATTTGAACTACTGATACAGTTTTACTATATAGGGTGGGAGGCATTCAAATCGCATATTTTTATGTTTTATGCTAACGGTTCTGGTAGAGAAAGTGGAGATCCCACCTTTTTATTTGGCAAAAACTTTTTATGCACCTTCTGATTTTGACTTTTATAGTGCATTTGAACAACTAGCATACTTGTGTGACTTGAGCATGCTTCGGTAGTTGAGGACTTCCTAAGAGTCTTGAAAGTCTGTAAAACACGGTAAGCCTCTTGTTCATAAAACATTTTAGCACGCCTAAGACCATTTCATCCTTGTTCATAAAACATTTGAGCACTACCATTTCATCCTTTGTGATGATTTCTGTGCAAACAGAGAGTGTGAATGAAAGAGTGATTTTGCACCCACATGAGAGACTCCCTTTTATAGATTTAGGCAAAACATGCAACAGTACCCACTTTAAGGTTAGGTAAAAAAATCTAGTTACGATATCACTAACACTAACTGTACAATGACTTAACCATGAAACTCATTCCAACAAGCAGGTGTGTAGATATCTCTCATGCCTAGCCTGTCGAGAAAAGAGTTGAATGGATGTCTTGGAACTCCTTTTGTTAGAATGCCTGCGCAATCTGGTTTTCAGTTCTTACAAAATGAGTGCTGATAATCCCTTCATTCAGCTTCTCTTTGATCAAATGTCTATCCACCTCCACATGCTTGGTTCTATCATGTTGGACTGAAATGTGAGCAATGCTGTGTGCAGCCTTGTCATCATAACACCTGTAGGGCTGAATCAACTTTTGCCGGTGCAGACTTTAGGTAGCGAAAGATTCCACACACTGCACCCATATGTATCCCCAGTGGAGTATGCATAAACTGATATCAGTACGAGTGTGAGACAGATAAATTAGCTTTCCCACTAAGCTCTAATACTTCTCTTTGTCAATCGGCATGTCGTCGATGTCTTCTCCCAACTTTTGATTTTGCCCACAGGGGTGCCGATGGGTCGATGGGCCTGCAACCCAGCATTCCTGTCTCAGCTAGAAGATCCAAAGCATATTTCCTTTGGGAGATAAATGTTTTTTCTTTTGATCTTGCTACTGGCCAGAAGATCCAAAACATATTTCCTTTGGGAGATAAATGTTTTTTCTTTTGATCTTGCTACTTCAATTCCTGGGAAACAACGCAAGGCTCCTAGGTCCTTTATCTCAAATTCCTTAGCCCAGTGAGATTTCAACTTCCAGTGTCTTCCACATCATCACCGGCTCACAATGTCATCTACATAGACAACAAGCATGGTGACTTTTCCATTATGTGAATGTTTTAGAAACAAAGTATGACTTTGATGATGATATCCACACTTCAACATACTGGAGATTGTTTTAAGCCATATAAGGATTTCTTCGGCTTGCATACCCTCCCTTCATTAGTAGCATGTTGAAATTCTGGAGGAATGTACACTTCTCCCAAATCACCATTAAGGAAAGCATTCTTTGGTGAAGAGGCCATTCCTTGTTTGCTGCTAAAGATAACAAGACATGAATGGTGTTCATTTTCACAAGAAGGCATTCCTTCTTGATTTTTTTTTTTAAATCTACAGATTTTTGTTAATTTAAACATCAAATAAACTCCGAAACCGACTATGCTAACATCCAATTAAACATCGAAAACATGCATGATTTATAGAAGAACATGTAAACATCAAATGAAAAAAAATCAAAATCTAGGGTTTAATGCGTACATTTTTTTTTCTTTCTTCGTTTTTCCTTCTGTTTTCTTCAATCGCTTGAGATTCGTCTGTATTTACAATGGCTTGCTTATGTTGATCTGAAAAATTCTCAAATTAAACATAAAAAACATGCATGATTTGCAGAAGAACATGTAAACATCGAATGAAAAACGGTACGCATAAAACCTCAGATTCTGATATTTTTTCATTCGATGTTTACATGTTTTTCTACAAATCATGCATGTTTTTGATGTTTTAGATCAAGATAAGCAAGCCATTGCAAATACAGACGAATCTCAAGCGATTGAAGAAACAAAAGGAAAAACGAAGAAAGAAAAAAAAGGTGCGCATAAGACCCTAGGTTCTGATATTTTTTTATTCGATGTTTACATGTTCTTCTGCAAAACATGCATGTTTTTGATGTTTAATTTGATGTTATCTAGTCGATTTCGGAGTTCATTTGATGTTAAAACTAAAGAAAATCTGTAGATTTAAAATAGTTCTGTTGCAAAAATCAAACTATCAATCTTGCTTTATGTCATTCGATAGTTCTGTTGCTTTATGTCTTTCAATAGTTCCACCGGAGTTGTACTTCACGGTGAACATCCACTTACAACCGTCTTGTTCCCTTTCCGTAGCTTTACCACATCCCAGGTGGAGTTCTTTCCTAGAGCTTTTATTTCTTCCATCGTAGCTTCCTTCCACTTCGGATCGCCAAGAGCATCTCCAACCCTTGTAGGAACCATCATAGATGATAATTGATGTGCAAAAACAATATAAGTGGGTGACAGACGACGAGAAGACTCAAAGTTAGAAATTGTGTGGTTTGTATAATAACCATATCAAGTTGTAGGTTTACGAGTAGGATATCTAGAAGAAATAGGATCTTCCATAGCATTTGAGCACTCATCAGTTGAAATATCATTGTCATCAGTAATCAAAGTTACTTCAACGGGAACTATAGAAGGTTCTAGTTTAGAATTACCTGTCACCGAAGTAGAAAATTGACGAGGCAGAGAAAGAGGGGCTTGTCTTTTCGTTTGTAAACGTGAAGCTCAGGAGTCACTTTATCTGAAGTAGAATCACTTTCCTTACACATGTTAGGTGTTGAACATAAGTCATTCCAAGGCTGGTCTTCACCATATGTACTCTCCCTCTGAAGAGAAGTCTCAATCTTTGAGAAGTAAACTTTATTTTCATTTTTCACAAAATGTTACATCCATAGATACAAAGAATTTTCCCGTAAGAGGGTGACAATACTTGTAGCCTTTGAGTAGCCGAGTATCCTAAGAAAACACACTTAAGACTTCTATGATCGAATTTTTGAAAACAATGTGAACATCACTTTTGTCTTTCAGTAAGTTAACCCAAGAAACTTGAGAGCAATCAACAATGAAAGTTACAAACGAACGAGAACCAGTAGAATGAATAACCTGTGAAGGACCCCATACATCACTGTGAGCAACCATACTTATTCTTCAAAGTAAGATATACTTGTTGAATCTCTTGTACCATCATCTTGTTGTCCCATGCAACTCCAAGTAGTAAAGGCCCCCTCTTTATTTACCAAGATCAATCGTTGTTCCTGTAAGAAAGTCATGAAAAACACAATGTGAGTCAAAGATGGTAACACAACACTTGAAGGCTTTGGTAATTTGACTGATAAAGAGAAGGCTGCAAGTCAAATTGGGGACATGTAACACAATAGATAAAGACATGGATTTTCTTGTGGGAATATGTACTTCACCAGAGACAACAGTTAGAGATCCATCCGCTGTCAAAATACAAGGTTTATCGGGACTTAAGGCTATAAATGGAGAAAGATTGGATTTGGTGGACATGTGATCAGTTGCTCTATTATAGATAATCCAAGAATCTTAGATCTATCACACGTAAGAGTTTAGTGTAAGTTACCTGTGTTACCTGATTGAGCCAAAAAACTAACCCAACAAAATATTCCTTGGATGACATCGTTCGAGCATAATCTTTTACTTCCTCTATTTTTTTTTATTTTAGTCATAATTTCTATTTTCCCCTTTTTTTCATTGTGTCCTATTTCCGTTTATAGGGGTATTTTCCCCTAAACTTTCACTATACCCTTTATTTTTTAGACTCATAAATTTAATTTTAGCGGGATCCAAATTAAAAATTCTTAAGCAATATTTGTATTATGATGAAACAATATTAACCAATATTTTTTATTTATTTATCATTGATTCCTTTTTGAAAATTAAATTCCTCATAAAATTTATACTCTCTTGTTGTAGAATCTTTTTGATTTTATATTATCTCTTATTCTTACTTATTAAAATAAAACTTGACAACTTAGATAATATATCTATTAGTAAATAAATTTATTCTAAATTAGAAAGAAGATAAACGTATCCTCTAACTTGGTAATGATTTAGGGATAGTTTGGGTAATCACTTGGTCTCCTTAATATTTTGACTTTGTCAATTAAGACTAAAATAAAAAAATTTGCTCTGACTGGACTTGGGATGGCTGATGAGAAACACTAGGTATGATTATGTAGGTCGAAACTCCATCTCATTAGTTTTGTTATATTCTCTCAAGCCACTACTACTACCTCCTCTTTTTCCTCAAAAGGTTGCACTAGAATTACCCCATTTTCTATCTCCATTCTGCCGTTGTGGACGTCCATTGAGTTTGTAGCAAGTTCCCTGGTATGTCTATGCTTGTGACAATAATCTAATATAGAGAGTTTCTCATAAAACTTTCGGCAATTTTATAGAATGGTTGTTGGAGCATGAGCCGACAGAGTAACAATATTCAAGGCTGAACTTTCTTGAGGTACTGGAGATATCATAGAAGCTCGGCGAAGTCTTCTAATTTAACCACCCCATAAACTCCTCCCAAGTGTTGGTGGATCTTTCTCCAATATTTGAATGGCGATAGGATCAAATTCTGAGTTGAGACCAGCAAGGAACTCGATAATTCGACCTTTTTTCAATTTTCTTCTGTAACTTAGCGGTATCTGCTACACATGCAATCTCCGATGACTGCAGGAGTGTAGTTCTTTCCATAGAGCTTGAATAGCATCGTACTAAACTGAGAGTGACCTATTATTCTGACGTGTCTCTATGGTTCAACGATTTAAATCATATATCTGTGTGGCATCACCACTCACAACGCAGATCTGAGAGACTGCATCTCGCTCGACTTTTGCAGTGGCTAGCCGCATATAATTACTCTCGAGATCAGGAGCCATTGAGTCTAGTAACCAGCTCATCATCCAAGCATTTTCCTGTACCCAAGTCTTGTACGTGGTATCTGCGGGTGCTGGACCTACTTTGTTTCGGTAATGTAAAGTTTCGATAAGATAGTTTGTATCATCTAGCTTACAAGGTATCACTTTGACATTCATATAGTTATTATGAGAAAAATCTAGAGATGCTGAACTCCTAAAATGAGAAGAACCATTGTTCTCAGAAATTCCAGACATAAATCTACTTTTAACTCAACAAAAAATGACAACTTTAGAAATGAAACAAACTTACAAACAACAAGTTCTTTAAAAACATCTTCTAACTTACAAATCTGAATCACAGATCTAAGCTACAGTAGATCTAATTTGGGGTTTTTCTTCTCTCTTTAGCAATGATACCATGTCGAAACAAAGAGACAGAGAGTGAATGAAAGTATAATTTTGCACCCGTAGGAGAGACTCTCTTTTATTGATTTAGGCATAGTTACGACATACAACAATACCCACTTTAGGGTTAAGTGAAAATATCTAGTTACACTATTCATAACACTAACACTAATTGTACATTTAGGCATAGTTACGACATACAACAATACCCACTTTAGGGTTAAGTGAAAATATCTAGTTACACTATTCATAACACTAACACTAATTGTACAATGACTTAACTATGAAACTCATTCCAACAATTTCCCGTTCTCTATTTTTCTTTTTTAAAAGGTGTCTGTTGTACGGTGTGGAGTTTGGACAGTTTTTGGCTACCAAATATTAGTCACTAAGCACCACCATCTTTTACCTTTTATTTTATTGTACAGGTTAGCATACCAGTCCAATAAAGGGGTTGGCTCCGATGTATGGTGCAGCATGGAGGATGACTCATAGAGGTATGGTGCAGGATTTATTGCTAGATTTCATGGATAACTCTTACTAATGTGAGAACCTCCCACTAAACACTGAATTCTGTTTCTATGTCATTCTGTTGTATGGAATTTGCCTGCTAACTTTCAGAAATTATATTAATATGGCTTAAGGAAATTCCATTAGTAAAAATTACTTCCCACCAGTAGTGCAATGTTTCCATATTCTTTGTAGATCTAATTATTCACCAACAAAAATAGTTGCTAATGTGTATATGAAATCTATCACCTTTTGTGTTTTACCTGTACGTTCCATGAGCAGTCCTGACTCTTGAGGCAGGGTGACTGTTTTGGCACGTAAGGTCATCCATTGTGAATTCATAAGGGAATCAATTGAACTGTGTGATAGTGATGTGAGCTGCATCACAATGGGTTTGGTAACCTATTTCAGCTAGTAGATTGAACGATATATAGCCATAGCCACACGTACTTATTGTATATCGGAGCACACAGTTTTAACATATATAGTTAAGCATTACAATGAGAGGAAACTTTAACATAAATGTCCTGTTTATTGCCTGACACTCTCTCATACCTGATAGAATAAATTTAAGCCATCACAGTGATGTAATCTTAGCAAACACATAATCTCACCAGCTTGCAAAAGCAGGACAAACTTCAGCAAACCTTTTCCAGCTCTCACAACTCCAGCACCAGATCTGAAAGAGAAATAGAAACAAATGTGTTAGAAAGAGAACATTATGTCACAGGGATCAGGAATTTACGTTGATCATTTGACGACATGCACGTAGAGCCTCAGACAGAATCTATGTCTGAATTATAAGAATTTTACATGTAGAAGAGTAATATTAGTATATAGTGGTACTTACAGTCT
>JAJJMA010201070.1:0-15449 GCA_023529015.1 Papaver nudicaule | reverse complement strand
CCTTGCCAAAATGGGAAGAGGAAGAAAAAATTTCAGTTTTTAGTCCTGCTCGCCTTGTTATGTCGAAGGAGAAAAGGAAAGCCGAAGAAAATGAATCCGTATTTAGCCCCAAAAGATTAGGGACGCCGGCGGAAGCAAAAAGACCAAAGCTAGGGCCAGAACCCCAATTTCATCGTTTCACCCCTAAGAGTGGAGGGCATGTATACACAGGTTATAGCAACCAGCGGAGATGATGCCACCCAATCAGCTATGTGAGGCGTCCACAAGCCAGGCGACACCATCTCCCGATAAAGAGGAGGAAATAACAACATAATCTTTACCAATAGAAGAGCCTATAGAGGCACCATCCTTAAACGAGGTGGAGGAAGTGAATATTGGGGACGGGGACGAACGTGTAATTAAGATCAGCGCGTCCCTAGGGAAGGAAGACCGAGAAAGGATGATTAAGTTACTGAAGGAGTACAAAGACGTTTTTTCCTATACGTATAGCGAGATGCCGGGTTTGGACGAGGAATTGGTTACCCATTCTTTAGACGTGCTGCCGCATGCTCGTCCTATAAAGCAAATGAGTCATACCTTCCATAAGAATGTCGCCTTGGCAATAAAAGAGGAGTTCGAGCGTTTGATGGTGGCAAAATTCATCAAACCCATAAAGAGCATGCCATGGTTAGCTAATATCGTACCTGTGATGAAGAAAAATGGGAAGATCCGTTGCTGCGTCGACTACATAGATTTGAGCAGGGCCTGCCCCAAGGACGAGTTCCCGGTGCCTAACGTGGATATGTTAGTGGACGCGACTAGTAATCACCAAATTTTCTCATTTATGGATGGTTACAATGGTTATAACCAGATTAGGATGAACACCGTAGACGCGCATAAGACCGCGTTTCAAACACCCTTTGGTTGCTTTTACTACGTGGTAATGCCATTTGGATTGAAGAATGCTGGGGCGACCTACCAACGAGCTATGGAGTCCATTTTCCATGATTTAATTCACAGACAAGTTGAGGTGTACGTTGATGATATCGTCGTCAAATCTCAAAAGAAGGAAGACCACATCAGCCACTTGCAAACGGTGTTTGAACGTTGTAGACAATACAAGCTCAAGATGAACCCTCTCAAATGCGCTTTCAGAGTCACCTCTGGCAAGTTCCTGGGGTTCGTAGTTACTAGTAGGGGAATACAAGTGGATCCGGGAAAGGCGCAAGCAATACTTAGTATGGATAGGCCCGCCAACGTACAGGAACTTCAAAGCTTTCTTGGGAAGATATCTTACGTCCGAAGGTTAATACCAGGTTTAGCGCAGATGATGACTGCTTTCACTCCGCTTTTAAAGAAGGGATGCACGTTTCAGTGCGGAGAAATCCAGCAAAATTCTTTTGAAAACGTAAAGAGATGCCTAACGTGCCCCCGAGTCCTGCGACCACCGATACCCGGAGAGCGTTTACACCTTTACTTAGCGTACACTTCTGAAGCCATAGGCGCGCTCCTCGCCCAAGATTTGGGAAATGATCAGCTCTTTCCTATATACTATGTGAGTCGTGTTTTGAGAGACGCTGAAGTGAGATACCCTCGGATTGAACAAGCATGTTTGGTTCTGATTTACGCGTCTCAGAAGTTACGACCATATTTATTGGCGCATCAGACCGTTGTAATTGCCGCGGCAAACCCCATGGTTTACCTAGCTGAACGACCATACTTGACTGGTCGAACTGCGCGGTGGTCCCTACAATTGTCAGAATTTGGACTACACTACCAGAGACCCCGAGGCGTAAGAGGACAAGCGATCGCAGACCCTCTGGCCGCGTTCCCGGGAAGTGACGAAACCAGTATCCTTGAGGACATACCAGGGGAAGTGACGGAAGTTGACGAAGAAGGCGTTTGGGACATGTATTTCGACGGGTCGTCCTATGGATCGTATGGAGGCGCAGGTATCGTGTTCGAAACACCGGGAAAGGAGCTGCTATCATTTGCCTTCAAGTTGGATTTCGCTTGCAGCAATAATGTAGCTGAGTACGAGGCGTTCCTATTAGGCCTCAAGCTAGCTGAGTAAATGGAACTGTTCCGGATCCACGTACACGTCGATTCGAAATTAGTCACCAGTCAAGCGGCGGGGGGAGAAATCATGAATCCGCTTCGACAAGCTCGTTCAGCTCTCTCTGTTTAACCTCCAGCTTAATACTCACCCGCTCAACATCTTTCTCTACCTCGGCAAGCGCGTCAGTAGCAGCGCTAAATTCAATGGCGATCCTCTTCTGCTCGGCCTTTTTGGCTTCGACCTCTTTCTCCAGCCGCGCCTTGTCTTCGCCAGCTGGTTAATCCGAGAGGAGAGCTTCGAAGTTTTGGGGTCATGCTTGGCCTTTACCTTCTTCATCAACTCCAGTAACCCAGCGACATTAAATCGAATATAGTCGGCAGTAGCAAGAATATCCTCCCATTTCTTCATCTTCTCCTCGGAAGGAGGATCCTGGTCCGCACCATAAAGACCGGACGCCACATCCAGCAGATCGCTAACTGTCTTGACTTGCGCCGCTTTACCAAGAAAGGATGATGTCTTCACGGGCACAAGATGACCATAGCGCCTTAGAATCTTGGTGTAAGTACCAGCAAGAGCCGAGGGAACCCAAAATCCACTGACCAGCTCAAAGGAATCATCCTCGAAACCTATTTCTGAACGATACAAAACAGGATCAAACATGGGCAGCGAGGTAGAGTTGCGAGCCGCGCTGGCAGCAGGACTACGAGCCACATTCACAGAAGGAGAACGAGCTATGTTAGTAGCGGGAGAACCCAGCGTCGCGGAAGCGGTAGGACGGTTGACAATATTGTTATTCCTAGAAGGCAAGAAATTTCTTAGGCGCTTTTCGCTACTAGCGTTCTCCGCCTCCTTGTTCACAAGTTTCACCATATCCAATTCCTACGAAGGATTGAAAGTTTGGGTAAGCCACAAATAGTAGGGGACCGGATCCAATTCAGACAAAACTAACCACTCACCTGCTCAGAAGACGCTGAAGACGCGCTCACTTCTGCGTCGGTATCACCTGCGTGGTCGCTGAGAGAACCGCCCCCAAAAGAACCTAGCGCAAAATATATATACGATAGCAGCAATGTTAACGTTACAAAAACATCAACCAGATTTAGAAACTCTTGATCTACAACAAATGCAATAGAGGCTGGGCATATATATGATTTTTTGCGATTGAAAAGGGAAATAGTAAATGAACCAACGTGTAAAAATTTAATACATACCTGGATCAGATAGCACGTGAACAGAAGAAGACGGGCCCACGTGACGTACCCTTTCAGACATCGAAGAACTGAAAGATTCCAAAATAACATAGGGTGAGTTCAGGGGGTCAACCCCACCACGCCTAACAGAACAGACTAAAGGTTGTAATCGAGTTTACCTCATCACTCCAGCTGGCTTGGGACCGGCACACCGGTTACGACGAGCAAACTCTTCCACAAAATCAGGATTGCTTGAACGAGCAGGAGTTCGTACGGACGCGGCACGCTTCCTCTTCGATGAAGTTACCGGACGCGCATGTTTAGTGCAAGACTTATTAGAAAGGGATGAAATACACCGAGGAATGGGGACTACGCCCGCTTCCCGATTCAACTTATTAAGCAAAACCTTCCTGCGCCACTCATGCTCGGGTATATTAAGCCACTCCTCCAAAGACCGCTTACGCGGCCCTGGATCATGAGCGCCGTCAGGCTACGCACCAACAAAAACTTAAGTAAATATGAGATTTAAGGAAAAGTGCAAACACCAAAACAATATGCCAAAGGGGTGGTTACTTACTGCAGCACCTCCGCCTAACACAGCGCTAGGCGCCGAAGGAGATAGTTTAGGGACTTTGGTTGCCCGCGATCGTCCATGTCCGCCAGCAGCTTTTGGGAAGGAGAGGGGGACTTTCCTCTTTGACTTCTGCTTCACAACTGCGTCAGGATCCAAAGGAAGAGGACCCCAAGCTGTCTTAGAGGAATTCCGAGCGCGACCCTTATTCCCGGGAACAAGCCTGAGAGGCTCTCATATACTCTTCTCAAGCACGAAGCGGCTGACATGATGCATTTCATAGAGCTCATTCTCGTCTGGTACATGGTAAACAACAGGAGCAGTAACCAGAAAATTCATCACGCGCGTTAAAAGCTCTTCCCAATACTTGTACCAATCGACAGAAACACAGAGAGAGAGAGTCCTGAGCAGGTTTGGGGTAACGGATTGTAAAGGGAACATGACGACAACGAAGCGCACCCCCCTCGGAGTAGAAAAACTTATCATAGCAAGTCTCGATCGAGGCGTCATCCAGGATAAGAGGACGAAAGGGAGGCAGAGGAACCCACTGGTCAAAACCTGCTTGGCGGACAACCCGATCAAAGTTATAGGCCTCAATGGAAAACGCACCCCCGTAAAAACCAGGAAGGTAACCAGACGTCACTGACAAAACAAAGTCTACTTCGCTCGCCTGATCCACCCTCCGAGAATCAAGGATCTCCCTTTCAGTCGAGTAAAAGGTGTAGGGAGTAGGCCCAACACGACCGTCAGTGTACGGAGAAAAATGAAACTTGGTTCCAGTGTCCATGTACCTGGAAACAGTGGCAAGAGTTTTAGGTGATTTCCTCTTATAAAGACGGGCGCGAGGGTAAGTATACACCATGGGATCTTGATAGACCTCCCCCTCCTCGTTAACTCGTTCTTCGAAACCATGAATGGTAAGCGTCGGAACGTTGGGCTGGACCCTGGAAAACGCTCCTAAGACCACATCTGGAGGAACTTGCGGGGACGAAAGTCTCGACGGTATGCACATTAGTGGCCCTTTGAATGTCGATCACAAGCAAGTCCAAGTGGTGATAAAGTCTGCCTAAGAACATATGAGCCAAGGGGAAAGAGACGCCGCGCGCCATTAGGACCACCATCGGCATAAGTTCTTCCTTAATAGTGTCCCCCGGGCTGAACTCGAAGATGTCATGGCTTAACCAGAAAAGAAGGAACGCGGCCAGTTGCAGCGTCTCTGAATCCTCGCCGTAATCCAGACATTTCCAACGGCCTTCCACCATTTTCGGCGCCCAGCACTTCACAAATAAAGGATAGGAAGAACGCCTTTTCTTCTGCTTACTTGAAGTAGGTACTTCAGTGTCATCCTCGCCTATAACACACACAGACAAACTCGTGATTAGCCGCGCCGAATAAAAACATTCCCTGTAAAGAAAGGATTGGCCAAAGGAGTGTTACCTCGTGTACCTACGTGCTCCTCGCCCCCTTCTAAATCATCATCATGGGCGACCTCGTGTTCCTTACCCTTTTCTGAATCGTCACCGGCTCCCTCAGCAAGAACGTTCCTTGCGAGCTCTTTGGATTTCTTCAGAATGGTAACCAAATCCCAGTCTTTATCGTGCATGCATCCTGCGACAGCTGAATGGTGCCAGTAGCAGGAACCATGGGATGGTAACAAGGTGAAAGAGATCACGTCCTCAAGAGTAATGGTTGCCTCTCCCCAAGCAAAGGGGAAGAAATGGAATAAAGAAATCCAACGTGTAAATAACTTGTTCAGATCGGAGGTGTTGCGCTTGCAAGAACGACATTTTGACGCTTTGATAGCATCGAGAACGTCGATCCCTTCAAGAGTACGGGCATAGGGCTCATACTCCTCGATATAATCGACCCACGCCGACAAGCCCTCCTGGGGTTTCGCTGTGGATTTATAGACGATAGTTGGGAGCTCGTAATCGCGGTGTATATAGCCAAACGAGGGATCTGTTCGAAATGAGGAAATGACCACCCGCTGTTGTCTGGGCTCAATAACCACAAGGGGTCGGCCGGCAGGGGCGGCGACAGTCGATTCAAGAGGCGCTGATTGAAGAAGTCGTTGGGGTACTCGTCACTAGGAAAAGGAACAAAGGCGCTCTGAAGGGAAATGCTTCTGGTGAACAGAGTGTGACAAAATAGACCGTCTTTGCGATCAGGAGGAGGGAAGACATCAAGGTTAGCATTCCCAGCGCCTCCTCCATCTGGCGCTTCCTCGGGATTGACCTCGTCTTCTCGATCCGAGGCGATCTGATCATCTGGTAAGGGCTCGTGATCGCTCATTTTGGTGAAGGAGGAAAAAGAGAAAAGAGAAGAACTGAAGAATTAACTAAAGGAGAAGGAGTCATGACTATTTATACTAGAGAGGTTAAGTAAGGAAGGCAAAGTAAAGTGTAACCGCTCGCCACCTAAGCCACGACATCAATTTAAGTGAGGATTCTTTCATTCAGAATGAAATGAAAGGGAACGTGCGCTGCCACGTAGGCCACAAACTGAAAAAGTAACTGAAGGAGCGGCTGGGGACTTGGGTTTCCATTTGGTGACGGTTGACCCGGCATCCTGCCCGCCCGAACCGTCAGGGGACTAATGTGGATACCCCAAGTCTCATAAGGGCTGATGGGCCTGACATGTGCTTACCTAAACCCCTCTAAATGGGCTTGGGTTAAGGGACTTTAGAGATTTAAGAGACAAGGAGTGGCAATTATGTGAATAAATGGTTGAGGAGACACATGGAAACTCAGGAGTAAAGGGAGATCTCTATAAATAGGACTAACAAGATCATTAGAGGGATAACTTGGAAGATTGTATCATTTCTTAAGAGAGAGAGGAAGAGAGAGAGAGAGAGTTGGTGAATCGTTACCTCTGTGACTCGGATCGGATTCACGTATTACCCCATTCACAAGAACCAAATGCAATAATAGAAATCCACCATTTGATTTCGTTGTTGATGGTTAGTTCACTTAGGTTAACTTTGAAAAATCAAAAAAACTGATTTTTTTTTCCTGACGTTTAGAAGCGACTCACGACCTATATAACAAGATGTAACTTGAACTTACGACTCAAAAATTAAGAACTTGTAGCGGTAACTAACCTGAAACTCATCGTTCTTAGCTGTAAGTGGTAGTTACGATTTGGATCTGTAGAACAAGTAGCCGTAACTAAAGTTACGTCTACTGCTCACTGGCCGTAAGTTTTGTTAACTTCACAAAAATTTTGTGTCGCAAAGTTACAAGCCGTAAGTCATTTTTATGGGACGTAACTGAACTTACGACTGAAAACATTTCATCGTTGTCAGCAGTAGGTTGGTGACTCTTCAGCCGTAAGTCCATTGACAGACGTTGCTATTTCTCTTTGACTAAAGGGGGAAAAACTGTTCATCTCTTTGGTCGCCATTAAACCTGCAACCTAAAGTTGTCAATATAAACCCAAAATCGCAACATTGGTTATTTGTTTTTGCCTCTCACTACCACTTGTTAAGATTTATATAACTCACTAGATCTCACTATGATTGTTTACTGTTGATTGTAAGACGCGGTGTCGACGATGGTGGCTTAGGGATGGTGGCGACGGCAGTGATGGTGGTGGCGTCGGTGACGGTGGTAACGACGGTAATGTTAAACACCATGACTTAATTATTTTAATTATCAGTTTAATTAAGTTAAGTTAAAGTTAATCATGTGTTAACTAATTAAACATTAAATATAATGGGAAAATTTGGTATTAAAAAAAATTACATAGGGCGCGAGCAAGAATGCTATGTGGAGACTAAAAGTGAAGCCCTTCAATATTTCCTGAAGCCCCAAAATCACGTGGCTCCCTATACTGAACTGTACTTGCTGCTATCTCTAGTGAGAGTCTTTTACTAGTTGACAGCCTGGTATTAGGTCTCGAAGAGCCTGTTCCATGTCTCGATGAGCCCACTCCTTGCCTCGGTGTCTGATTGGATTTCGAATCCATGATGATAGTGACCTACAAAAAAGTAACATACCTGTGAAGTCCAAGGCGGCTACCACAGTGTACTATGGGTCTGAAATGCACCCTAATAATTGTAGCAGATCTGACATGCAAGATTTTATGGAGGATTTTATTTGTACGATCCAATGAAATTTATAGTCTAAGATACCTTTTGCTACTATTTTTTCTAATTGTTTTGAATTACCCAGATCTACCTTCCAAATATGGGGTTCTAGAAAATCCTTTTTTCCTAACTTCCTCAAAAAATATATTACTAGATCTAGAAGTTACAAAACTACTTTCCTGTTATAACTTGGTAGATAAAACCTAAAATACCCCTTGACAAGTTTGAAAAACCAGAATTATGTACATGGTCTTAAGGGTATTTACTGGAAATTAAAATAACGTGTTCCGAATTGAAAAACCAATTTTCAAGATCTTGTAAAAATTCTTTTGTTCTTCTTTTTGTGAAATCCTTGCTGAAAAAACTTTTTTAATCTTGACTAGATCTCTGTGTTTCAAAGCTTAGATTCCTTGAAAAAACATCAATCTATCATTATGCTGATTTACTCGAAACTTCTCAATTATACTAAAGCTCAAAATCTTTAGATGCCTAAGATGGTGGAGCTTATAATAAGAAAGGAATGGAGAAATGAAAGAAGGTCTTGAAAACCCAATGAAAAATTTTCTGAAAAAATTTGAAAAACACAAAAATCACAGGCAAACCTAAGTTGTTTTAATCAGTCCCTATTTTTAACGCCAAACTGTGTTGGTATAAAATCTGCATAGAGACTTAATACCTAACAGCCATAAGATTATAATAATACATATCCCATGATTTACAGAGTAATACTTGAAGTAAACATGATTCCGAGATAATAAAACTGTATCGAGATTCATGTATACGCATTTGAAAATAAGACAAAAATCATAGTATTCATTAACCTACATTTCTCTGGCTACAAACTACATGGAAATTGTGCTAAGAGACCAGAGGAGATCCCTACTAACCTAATCCCACTCTCACGTCCTAAGGCTTAGCAAAAATTCTAACCCTTACAATGGAAACCGAGCTCGCCTTTTATAGGCCAAGTCGAAAGTGTATTACAGCTAATAAAACAAAATATACAATCATGATGGTGTCAGAGTTTGTCGAGTAACTCGGTGGCTTTCAGAATGTCTTCGAAGCTGAATGTTATTTGGATACCCTTCGACATCTCGGGATGCTTGTTCATTCGAAGGTATCCTTCTCTTCGTTGTCCTTTGGTCCTTCGATATATTCCTTCGTGCCATACTTATGGGTTAGGCCCTTTCTAAGTTATTCAGTTCTTCAGACTTAACCTCTTTTTTTGGTGCTTCTTCATTGAGAGGTTGACACGTGTCTCAATAGTTTTATACCACTATAGGATATGAATCGGGTATTTGTTCGGGTTAAATCAGCTTGGCCCGATTCTGTTATATCTTTTCTTATATGAAAGGTATAGGACACCGGAAATTTGATAGTCGACCAGCCTATATAAGTGTTTTCATTTTTCATCAAAGATAAATTTATCAGGAGCCTTATGACTTATGAGTAGGGATGCTCAAAAAAACCAAAACCATGGTGAACCGCATCGAAAATTGCAAAAAACGAACTGAACCGAGATTGATGGTGATGGTGATGGTGCAAAAATTGAAAAACCGAGCATTACGGCGATGGCGATGCATAACCGATCATAAACACTACGCTGCGCACCGATTAATATGAACATTTAGATCTAAATCAATTTTAACCATTGATCATAGTATATATTTAAGTTATTAACCATTAATGAAGTACTTTCTCTCTGTATCATCTCTTTTTCACCCTCTCTGCAGCGATACAACCATTAGCGCCACAACTCTCCTCCATCAATTCAAGTACTTTCTTCTTCTTCTTAAAATGATATAATAATAATTTTTTTTTTAAATTATTAATCTCTCGGTTTTCACCAAAACTGAACCAAAAAAACCGAACCGACTCGGTACGATTTTAAAATCGAACCGAAGATGAATGGTGATGGTGATGGTGCAAGAATCGAAAAACCGAAGATTATGGTGATGGTAATGACTAGGCATAAAACCAAACAGAACCGAACCATGCGCAACCCTACTTATGAGTGTCGCCCGGCAACTGCACTACTGCTCTGCCCGTTTCCGTATATCCATGGGTTGGAAATATCAGGTTCGGGTCGGAAAATGTGGGTTTTGTTTTTCTTCTCCTCCCCATTGAAAAGAAGCCAGTCTCAAAATTTCTACATTTCTTTCTTCTTATTTTTGGTTGCGAAGTTGAAAATGTTTCGATCAATGTGGCGTAGAGTGGGTTCAACCCTGAAGAGGGCGGTGGTCATCAGTGGAGGAGAACCTCCTACCTCATCTTCAGCACCGCCAGCAGCTAAGTATTTCCTCTTTACATTGCAAAATCAATTTGTTGGAATTTCAAATTCTAGGGTTATTACTTCAACTTCCTATTCCCTCTCTACTATTTCTGGCAGTGATGCAGATGTCACTTGTTCTGATTCGTTTGTGGTTTCTTATCTTATGAAATCATGTGGATTGTCTGAAAATCAAGCCATTGCTGCTTCTCAAAAACTCAATTTCAAAACCGCAGCTAATCCAGATTCAGTCTTAACTTTATTGAAATCATATGGATTTACTGAATCCCACATTTCTAAAGTAATCAATAAGTATCCTCCCATCCTGTCATCAAAACCAGATAAAACCCTAAAACCCAGATTAGATTTCTTCAAATCCAAAGGGCTTAATTACGATCATGACCTTGCCAACTTCATCTCAAAGGAACCAACGATCCTGAGGCGCAGTTTTGATAAAGAAATAATTCCAAATTTTGACATCCTTAAGACCATTTTTCACTCTGACCAAAATGTCATTACAATTATTAGAAAAAATTGTCGGATTCTCCATACCAGCGATGTTAAAAGTTTAATCGCCAACCTAGAGCTTTTGAGAAATGAAGGTGTGCCTGAAACTAAGATTGTCAAGTATCTAATCAAGCAGCCAAGAACATTTGCGGAAAATGCCAATAGATTTAAAGAGATTGTAGAAAAGGTCAAAGAAATGGGTTTCAATCATTTACGAACCACATATCTTAAAGCTATACATGGATTAGCATCAATGACCGAAGCCAATTGGAGAAAAAAGATGGATGTTTACAAGAGATGGGGTTGGTCTGAGGATCAAATTCAGACAGCATTCAGAAAAGATCCTTATTGTATGACGGTGTCTGAGAAGAAGATTATGGCAATGATGAATTTCCTTGTGAGCGAAGTGGGTTACGATTCATCAATTGTTGCTGAAAACCCAATTGTTCTTGGCTATAGCTTGAAGGGAAGGATTATTCCCAGGGGTTCTGTTATCAAGATATTAGTATTCAAGGGTCTCATTCAGGAAAATATTCCTATAAGCACACTTTCAACAATGGTAGACAAGTCTTTTCTGGAGACCTTTGTAACAATGTATGAGCAAGAAGTTCCTCAACTAATTAAGATATTCCAAGGTCAGTTGAATTACCAACAGCTACTTCAGAACTGAAGGATATCATGAGATGAATGCGCAGTTCCGGCTTGTAGATTATCTGAATGCACACATTTACAGCGTACATATAGTACCTTTTGGTTTATACATATTTCCTTGTACGCTTCATTCTGATATTTGTTTCACGAACAGTCTACCGTCTGGCAACCACTGATGGCATTTGCTAAATAAGCTTTCGAACTGCGACGTTCTATTGGCAGTCAGTCGAAGTTCCTGTCCTAGTTTGATATTGAGAGTTAGATGTCAGAAGAAGGATGGATACTTCGACGTTTTATCGAGAGTTAGATAATAAAACCCATTGTGGATTGATTTTGAGTTTTTGTCAGGATTTAGCTGTACTACCTTTAATAATGTTTGCTTTGAAGTGAACCCACAACATAGGCCTCTGAGCCATCCTGTCTCCAGTCATTCTGTAGCCAAATTCCTAAAATATACAGATCGGGCCTTATTTTGTAGAAAAAAACAACACTAGGGAATGAAAGCGATTTTTCCAAGATGAAGTGGAGCAAACTAAATTTATTGCAAATGCCAACAACCGGCTCACAAACCAAAAAGAAAACTTAAACCTCTTGCACAAATGGGTCAAGTCTTGTAAATATAAACTAAAAAGAGACGACTAGTCTAAAAACAAGGCAGGCAGCACCCTAACTAGTCAAAATGGTGAGCCATGGAACCTCCAGAACCAGCAAAACTCACTTATCAGCAAAAGAACATGGAGCTGCTCACATTTTGATGAAGTCTGGGAAGTTCAGGAACTGGAACACCAGCGGCCTATGTTACCCCCCCATGGCTCGATGAGGATTCAGACATCTCGTCAAACTTGAGAAATTGTAGCATCTGAGCTGCAGCAAGATGTGCATAGGCTACAGGAGCAACTGGAACAAACATGATAATACAAATCACAAGTATAGCATACATACAGGGCCTTCTGACTCTCCACAAGTAAGACTATTTAAGATATCTAACTCAAACTTGTGCCAAGTAAACCTTGGACCCGGCAAATTGATCAGACTATACAAAATGTATTCCCTTACCCATAACCCCCAAGCCTATAATTATCTTGGAAATGTTTAACAATGAGGTAATAGGTTTATCAGTTACAAGGTACGTGCTGTCCAGCTTAACAGAAAATAACGAGATACATCGCGATATAAACTCCAAACTGTTTTGAGATTAAGTTTTGGTTGTCAGGAATTCATTGTGCTGATTGCTGATCATAGCTCGATATACAAACATTCTCTGGTTCCTTGGCAGGGGTATGATATTGTCAATGGTGTGGTTGAAGTAGGAAGAGTTTAAGGTGAAGCTATATATAGTAGACAAAATTGACGGTATAGCCACAGAACTGACGGAAGTAAAAAAAGACGACAAAGCCACTGTGCCACAGAAGGTACAAGGGAACTATATACTATCTATTTGCCCGTTGTAACTTTAAATATAGTTTTGAAATTAAATCTTACCGACTGCTCTGCAGAGAAAGGAGTGCTTAACCTTTGGCCGACTTCAATGAAGACCAATGAAGTACTAACAGCCAGTTTCGTAGGTTTGCATAATCCACTTTCACCTAATCACCTATTCTGATGCCGTGCTTGACATTCGTCACCATTCTTGGGATTCAAGAGCGCGATGAAGGTGCGCTCAAGTATCTCAAAGATATCAAGTGGTGCAGGGTTGAAGGTCCTGAGGGTTTCAAGCTTGAGTTCTTCTTCGATCCTCAGAATCCGATGACTGATGCCGTATTTCAAGAATACTGTTCTTACAAAAGCATATGATATGGGTAGGATGAAGTTACTCTGGTAAGGCAAAAGGTGAGTAACTATTATTACCTTAACTGAGATTACGGTGTCAGATCTGTTGTTTTTTGCCTCAAAACTAAATCTAATATGGGAATTTGTAGGACGGAGATTGAGTGTCTACCAGGGAAAAACTTAACACAGAAGGTCCTGAAGAAGGTGCCAATAAAAGGATCCAAGAATACCAAACCCATAACTAAAACTGAAAAATGTGAAAGCTTTTTTAAATTCTTCAATCCACCACAAGTCCCTGACGAAGATGACGATATCGATTATGAAACCGAAAGTTTATCTGTTTTTTAGCTTTTCTAGGTATGAACACTAATTTGGTATATTTACTTAATCTTGCTTTGCCATGATTTTGACAGGCCGATGATCTTCAAGGTCAAATAATACAAGACTATGACGTCGGGTAAGACTGTCAACGTTTCTTGCTTGGTTCATCAGTCAGGCAATTTATCCTTTTCTGTAAATGGTAAAGTATGGTCTCCTTTAGAATTTCATTGAGTTTGTTAACTGTTCTATCATTGGGCCTTCGTTAAGTTAGAGAACTCAGTGTGATTTCTGATAAGCATGAATTTCTGTGAATTGCGTGTTGGTAACCTTGTGCAGGGAGGCAGTTTGAGACACAATCATTCCTCATGCTGTATCAAATTTGTTTCTTTTAGTTTCTGTGGTGCTTAGTGTGTTGTTAGTTGTTTCTTTTAGTTTCTGTGGTTCTTAGTGTGTTTTTTAGCTGTGTATGGAGCTCCACAGCTCAGAGTTGGCATTGTTTCAAGATTTCTCATTTCTGACGTGAACGAACCAATGTTGTATTTCTCTATTTGCTTAATGGCCTAGAATGGGCCTTGTGGCCCAAAATCTATCGGTGAGTTTTTAAAATATTGCCTGACACCAAAATTCTGCATCAGTCATCGGATAGTATACAATTTCTGTCCTGTGGCCTAAAATCTGCTCACACTGACTCGCCTCATACCAAAAATTAAACATGTGACTGACCAATAATGTGCACCGCAATTGGCAAATTTCATTTGGTAGCGCCGGATTTAAATGTAACAGTGCCGTATGGAATTGTATTTGATTGTTAGGAGCCATTGTGGACTAAAATTCAGATTTGGTTTCTTTGGTTCTCTTTTGTGCATTTAAGTTTTTTCTTGTTTTATTTTCTGTTTTGTTTCTCTGGAATGTAAGGCAGAGCCGCAGAGACCCAACTAATGATACAAAATAAAGTTACAGCTGAGCCTACTGTAATTATAATTTAAAATGAAATTTCAAAGATGGTGATTTTCCATTGAAAAACCAACCAAAAATTCCAGGAGACTCCATATCAAAACATATTAGCCTTGTCAAAAATTAGTCCCATATCAAATGTCACCGCTAGTCACATTCTACAGTCGTGAATAACCCACTCCATTATTCTCTTGTTTGGGCCTGGTTGTAAAATTGTTTAGGCAATGTGAGGTACTTTGAAATTCAATGAAAGCCCAATTTTTTTAGTAAATAAATCTACTTAGAGCAAGGGCTATGGGTAGAGTGCTTTTGCAATCTATCACTTTCATTTTGAAGGAGAGACTAATCGAAAGTGGGTAAAACTGACCGTGGGAGCAAAAAAAAGAGGTTCTAAGTGGCTAATCATTTGACGTTTGAGAAAAAAAAAACCAAAAGCGGCTAACATTTGGCGCTTGAGGAAAATAATACACATAAGCGGCTAATCATTTGGCGCTTGAGGAAAAAAAAAAACCCAAAACCGGCTAATAATTTGGCGCTTGAAAAAAAAAAAAAAAACAAAAACGGCTAATCATTTGACGCTTCACTTCATTTCATTACAAGCGGCTAATCACTTAACGTTTTTGTAGAAGCAGCTGAACTTTTGGCGCTTGAAGAAGACTTTCGCCTACTCTTTCATATAAAAGAGTGGTTGAAAGATTTTGGGGGAAAAGTAGATGAAAGTGGTCCAATCTCCACCCATAGTGAAAGCAAATTTGCCCATTTGCTTACACTCTTTCATTTTGAAAGAGCCATAGCCCTTGCTCTTAAATGAATGTAATGATATTGGCTACCTAAAAGACTTGTGGAGGTGGAGGTGGAGCCGTGGAGGTGCTCATGATTCGTGGAGGTGCTCATGATTCTCACTTTTTGAATTTTAATTCGTGATCACATTGATTTTGCTTTTAAACACACTGTGTGTGGTTATGAAGTTTCGAGAGTCGGGCTTCTAGCCATCTGGGATAGTCCCCGTTGGTTGTGTGGTTAAGAAGTTTTTTGAATGTGATTTGGTGGCTTCTTAGGATTATGAATTCTGAGAACAACAAGATACAATT